>OY855914.1:3425000-3725000 GCA_963693305.1 Meandrina meandrites
ACCTGGTGTACTACCAGTCAAGGTAGTCAGGCTTGTTTGCTCTAAGCATACTCTAGGACAACCTTCAAAAATGGCCACACACGAACTGCTGTCTACATGTAGTGGAGGAATGTCTCGCAAAATTATATGGAACCGTGTCCCACCCTGTTCACAAAAAAAAAAGAAATAATTCTGTCACCTCATGCAAAACCAGCTAGAAAAACCCATTTAAAACTATGGCATTTAACCCATTGACTCCTGGAGTTTTTCCAAAAAAATGCATTTTTTTAGACATTTTTGACCTTTTAAGTTCTATCATACGCTAAAATAGCTCCAAATCACTCAAAACTGCCCTGCCTTGAAACCCAAAATGTGTCCTTGTTTTTCACAAGAATCATGTTTAACAACTTTTTCGCTCATGCATGCGCACAAATCAAAATTTTGGATGATAAACCATCCTACCACTTCAGGCTTTTCGTTTTTCGTTTTTCATTTTTCGCTTTTCCTTTTTCTCTTCTTCCTTTCTTTTTGCTGCAGTTTTTGGCCTTCTACCAGGCTTCTTTCGAGTAGAAGAATTTCCGAGAAAGCGTAAACAAGACAAGAACTACTTACCATGGACAAGCAAAGGCTGGAAAGGGGAAATTTTCCTCCGAGTTTTTCACTAAAATTTTGAAGCATTTTGGTGCATATTTCAAGCTCCGTCAATCTAATCACACTGGTTTAGGTATCGTTGGAAAGGTCTTTTTCTACTTCACAATTTGAGCATAGATGTCGCCTTTCAAGGTAAAAGATGATGACATCACAAGCGGGACAAGAGGCCTGGATCCTTTACGGCCAGTTTAGGGTGGTTCAGGATTCAATGGGTTAATATACCGAACAGGTATACATACTAGGGTATATCATCTTATGGTTTGCTTGATACCTGCTAGTCCTCAGTCTGCCTTTTTTTTTGCCTGGCCCATGAGGTGGCACCCCCTCTTACCAAACACCAGTTTGTCTCAGAATTTTGTTCTTTTATCCATTACTGATGTTGCCGACCCCTGTGCCACCTTCTCGGCTTTTACTCACAGGGTCCCTGAAGTGGTGAACTTATTCAGCTATACAGATACTGGACCAGTGATGCTTACAATTAAGGTTTATTAAGAGTTCAGTGTTGAGTCCAAATTAGCTGTTGCCCACCAGCTTCATACTGCTGTCCAGTCACAGTATGCACAATGTGTGGTTCCAGAAAATATCCATACTCCCCCCCCCCCCCCCCCCCCCCCACAGAAGGGATTGGAAATTCCGGGGAGGTGGGGGGGGTCTGGAAGAGCCAAAAATTTAAAGCAATGTATGAAGCTAAATTGGAATTTCCGGAGGGGTGGGGGGTCATAGGGCAAACCCCTTCCGTGGGGGGGGGGGGGGGGGGGGGGGTATGGATATTTTCTGGAACCACACAATTTGTTTTTTGGCCAGGTTCCACTTGGTGGCAGGGAGGTTTTTTACAGCAACTGTTATCATTGTTTGTTTGTCATTTTTGACAGTGTTACATTCTGAATAAGTTTCTCTCTGTGCCAAAATGCAATTCAATCGTTGTATATGCTCAAGGGGATTAATCATGCAACTGAGCCTATAGGTGGTGGATCATCATGGTTTGTGTCTCACTTTTAGCTAGTTGCTTAACTGGTTTTGCTTTCCCACCCACCCTATGTATCTCGGAAAGAGGAGTTAGGGTTCAACACACATTTCAAAGATTGGAATAAAAAATTCTTGCCAAGAGTAAATGTTAGGCCCATATTAGCCTGTGTTTCATAAAACCTTGATACCTCTGTGGGTCCTGAAGGAGGACTTATTTCTTTCACAATGCCTGCAACAAGAGGAAAGAAAATTCTATCCTTTAATTAAGTGCATATTTTCCTAGGTAGCAGACAAAAATCATGTGGTGTATAATTAGAGAGGGGCGTTAACAAAACCTGGATCGGACCGGATCGGATCGGATCGGATCGGACTGGATTGACAAAACCTGGACGGGATGTGATCTGACTGACAAAACGCGGATCGGATCCAAAAAAATCCATAATTTCCCCCAAAATAGTCACGTGATATCTCTTATCAAATATGGCACAGAAAGAAGTAAGGAGACGTTCGCTGCGTGTTTCTTTTTCGTCAGTATTATCTTGGTAAGAAGTTTTGTTATTCAGTGACCCTGCTTATGATTTTCTTTCCTAGAGGGAAAGATCAAGAAGGAAGGGTGAGATACGAACAGGAAAATTGCATTAGCAGTAAAAACAAGCACAAATTTGCAAGGACCACTGTGGCGAAATAGAAGTACCGGATCCTCTCACTGTAGAGGGTCTTATCAGCTATAACTGATGTACATTTATCTTCAAACTCTCAGAATGTCTCGTATAATGATTATTGTAATTATCTCTTCTAGTTCTAAATTAAAAATATAATTGCCAGTTGTCTCACATCCTCATGTACAGCCCTCAAAGCACTAAAAAAACCTGAATTTAGTTTTAGTTTGTGATCTTTTTGAACTTAGATATTCACTTTTGGAATAATACCAACACGGTCTGATTACGAGGTGCAGTTTCCTTAGATCTACATCCCGCTTTTTTTATTGATTATTTGTAAAACTTTTTTACCTCAGTTTCAAGTTGGGTAGCCTTGGCGCCATAAACTAGCAGGTGGTGAAAAACAGTTGCCGATGGTCTGAGACTGAAGAACTTGTGTGGATTTTCGCCGGTTTTACATTTTCGATTAGCGATATCACGTGACTATTTTGGCGGGAAATTATGGCGATCCGACTTTTTCGAATTCATCCGATCCAGGTTTTGTCAGTCGGATCACATCTGGTCCGGGTTTTGTCAATCCAGTCCGGTCCGATCCGATCCGGGTTTTGTTAACGCCCATTGGAGAGTGTATACCATAGTTAGCATGATAAGTCATCACTCATTCAATTTTTTTGCTCAATATGTTGTTACAAATCCTCTTTATAGGTGGCTGAATAAAACCAAGGCAAAGTTAGACTCAAGCCAATGCTGGCCTGAGAGGCACTCCGTGGTAGTTATGTGTATCCAGGTTCCTCAGTGGTGGAATCACTTACTTGTTGTTTGAGCCATGTGCTTCAGGGAAGGAGAAGAAGGAGAATGTTTTGTAGTAGGCAGCACTGAGCAATGAAGTAATATACACATCATGTTATCTTACATGAAGTCCAAACCGCTGACCATTAATGAGCCGAGAATAGTTTGAGTTCATGAGCTCGTTCATGGCATTTACCCGATTTCTGCTTCATTTTCTTCACCTTTTCAGCCAAATGTACATTGTTTTCAGCTTGGAGAGGTAATTGAAAAAAAACCTATAACACTTTAAGATTGTTTCATTTTACATTTTTTATCTTGAAAAAATGTTATTTATCTCAAGAGTAGCTGGCACACCAAGGACTACTAGACGGCGATTTTCGCCAGTCCCGGGGCTTACAGAGAACACTGTGTGCTTGCTCGACTTTAGTGACCAGTTTAAATGGTGATTTGAATTTGGTGACTGATTTAAACACGCGTGCACTTATGGGCCACTGTAAAAGTATGTGCGTCACAATTGACAGCAATTAATCCTTTGTATAGTGGCAATTTCTAAGCATATAGCATAATCCATATACAATCATTGTGGGAGACACAGTGGCCTAATGGTTTGCACACTGGACTGCTGATTCAACAGTCCAGGTTTGAGCTCTGACCGGGGTCATTATGTGTTGTGTTCTTGGGCAAGAAGTGCCTCTCTCCACCCACCCTAGTAATTGCTCTTTATGTTAATTTTTTTTACACTGACAATGATGACATAAAGTTGTCAAAACATCATGTAACAATTTTATTGTTAATTTTCCTGTTAAAATGTCTTCCAAAACCTACTCTTATTAAACACAACTGTTGTCTTTATAATTATATACTTAACCTCCTGACTGGCCTGGGTCATGATTTCCTTTGGTGCAGTCTTCCCACATAGACTCATATGCAGAGTCTAAGGTCTCATCACTAGACATAGCCACCAGAAGCTAAACGGAGTCAGAACAAATGAAAATTAATAATGAAAACAATTAGCTATTGTACTGTCATTGAATTTCCTATCAACCAAGTGAATGCAAGCTGTTTGTCATCCTTAAATCCAATGTTGAACAACAACACTGTCAGCAGAGTTAAAAAAAAACACAGTGCTTGGTGGCCATGAGTAGGAGTCAGTTTCATTTCACTGATCAGAATCCTTTGTAGCCCAGGACAAAATAAAAATCTGACTCAGTAAACTTGATATGTTTGCCCAATTCAACCTGCTGTTGCATATTCAATGACAGCATATATATGAACGAGATAAAAAATATTTTATTTCTGTTTTAACTTCATATTTCACAATACATTGCAACTATTGCAATATTAGTGGATCAAACCTCAAATTTAGTGGCCCCTCGTCAGTTTAAATCACAACTGGTGACCTGGTGACTGCCAATTTTAGCACTGGTACAAACCGATCAGTTAAAAATACATGTGACCAGACTAGTTTATTTGAAGGTGAAATATAACACTGCAATAATTGAATTGCACAAAATGTGTAGGCCAAGTTTGGTAAGTGAATTAAAAAATACAAACAGAAATTACAGTTTTCAAACCAAACAAAATGCAGGTCTATTGCTTAAAAGGCTTTGACAACACAACATGCAAACTTGAATTTTTTTTTCTGCAGATTATTTATCATTATAAATGGTACTCATATTAATTAATATGTTTATCTCTTACATTGCAAAATGACCTCCATTTGGTGCAGAAATGAGCACTGATATTTTTCCGCATAGACATTATCTGTTGACCGAGAAGCGAACAGTTTTCCAAGAGCATTAGCTTGAGGAAAACTGTGACCTTCAAGGAGTAGCTAATGTCCAAGGAGAAAATAATATCAGTACATATATGAAAAAGTTGCGTTACAAATTCAGCTTTCGCAATTTATGCTAAAATATTCAAATCAATGTTCTTTACATTCCATCTTGATAAATACAGTTCGTTGCTATTGTTTTCAATATTGTGTTTTATCCCTCACTCCTTTGCTCACTCGATGGAATGTAAAAAACATTGATTTGAATATTTTAGCATAAATTGCGAACGCTGAATTTGTAACGCAACTTTTTCGTCGGTTCGAACGCCTTCTTTAAGGATAAATTTGGACGTGTTCCAGTAAATCAACGTTAATAAAACTTTGGAATTAAATTCTTTGCATTATCAAGCATGTGTTGTGAAAGTTTTAAAAAAATCGTTGGAGCCGTTTTGGAGATTTTCGAAAAAAGCGCTAAAAGTAGAAAATTTACCAAAATTATATTGGTAGTGACCGTATGAAAAAATCCAATTCTCGGGATCGCGATAACGAAAATCAACAAAACTTTCACGGCGACGAAAGATAAGTTAAATACACATTCTGGTGTTATTTCGAAGTAATTTCATCAAAGAAGTGTCTGCGTCTCGGTCCGTTTATCATTATAATGCAAAAAGCATGGTTTGAAATATATTTTCGATTTATTCGAAATCAAACATACAGAATTTTTTTATTCTTGCATATTTGATGTGCAGTACACCATAGTTTCAGATACTGGTGTTAGTTTTTCTACGTCAAATCTTATTCGCGTAGAATTCAAGTTTAACTGATATCTAGTTTTTCTGTTTATCGTTACCATGGAAATATCGATTTTCCTAAAATATATATTATATCAAACTTCAATCCAATTCGTATATCTGGTGTAAATTTCACATCGATTCGAGTCCGGGAAGTTTGCTAAACGGCCAAATGAAAATGTTTGGTATGGTCCAGAAAAAACTGTAGAGAGACACCTTAATCGCAAAGTTTGAAAACTGGAGAATGTCACTTGGGCGATATCATCTGATATTCCTTATAGTTTTGGCTACATCATGGGACGTGTTTCATCCTTTTCCACATGCAAAAAATATTTGATGTATTATAAGAGAATATCTTTACCTCAAAAGCTGCATTTTGGGGGTACCCAGAAGGGTTTCTTTTTCCTTCCCTTTCATTAACAGCTGACAGTTTCTCTGTAGATGATGTTGTTTCCTGCATGGTGGCCTGAACAAGAATATTTTTGTTTGTTTCTGCTGTTGGAAGACCCTGCTGTGAAGAGCATGCTTGTAACACACTTGAGCACTGAGCATTCATCTCCCTATGCTGAGTACTTGTTGACATGAAAACTGGCTTCAGTGATTGTTGAGTAGCTGAAAATAAAATATTTCTTAACGCTGCACCTTTAATTAAATAAATGTATAACTTATTTTCATTTTAATGTTAAATATTTAACTTGAAAGCCAATTTGGCCTAGAGATACACACTTGAATTTTTGCAAAATAGCATGGAGATCTAAAGCATCTGCCCATAAAAAACAATAATGGAGTAATGTTGGAAAGACCTTTGAGTTCCCAAAATTGTGCAACATTAGTTTATGTATCTTATCATATTGATCGAGCATGTAACCATACCGGTAATCAATTAATCCAACTGAAAAATCAATACAGCTGTACTAAAGAAAGATGAAAGTTACATACAAGGCAAGTTTTATTGAAATTGTAGTTGACCATAGCAATGCAATGACATCATCACTTCACCTGGGATTTTCTGGAACATGCTCTCATAGAGATTCTTAAAGGGTACCTCTGCTTTTGAGGCAAGTTGATGTTGAGTGGTTTGAAATAATGCAATTTTGTTTATGATGTCAATGCGTTATATAATTGCCCAATTGTTTCACACAAAAGCACCTCTGCTTCCAAACAATAGTGGCAATGCATTGACGTCATAAAATCCAAAATGGTATTGTCACTAATAAAAATTAATCTTTTCAGTTTAATATTATAATTAAATTCTATATCTCCTTTAATTTGTCCAGTAAAATTTTTAATTTATAGGCATTATTTCAGTTTGCCTCAGGAGCAGAGCTAGAGGTTCCCTTCAAAATTTTGCAGACCTTGAAACAAGTTTGTCAAGTCAAAGATCCAGATAGCCTTTTCCGCAAATTAATCTGATTATTACATTCAAGTAAATTGGTCTTGTGTAAAATGGGTGGTGATGTACCAGTATTGCATTGCTATGATAACTCCAATTTCGATAAAACTTATCTTACATAAAATTTTCATCTTTCTTTAGTACAACTGTATATTGATCAATTTTCAGTTAGATTGTTTATGGTGGCATACAAGTTACTTAAAGTTGAAAGGTATCGTCACTCGAAAACCCCATCAAGCTAATAAGGTTAGCAGTTAGGGTTTTCATTAACTTTTTAAGGAGAAGGGACTCGCAAAGCTAGGTGAGTAGGCGCCAGAATAAAGAGAGAAGACAGCAGTATTCAATGTGAATTTTTTTTTCATTTTTGAGTTATTTTTTTTTCAAAAAAATAACTCTTAGTCGGCGTGAAGACGTATTTGGCTATTAAGTGGGTGGATGGATGGTTGGGTGGTTCATTCATGTATGTATTTCACACCAATCAGATTTGGGATTCTATCAAGGACCAATCAAATTGCGGCTTGTATATATGGATCGTTTTTATAAATATTTGTTTTGGGTTCAAGGTACGGCCATCTTTGTTTTGCTACAGATTCGACCTTATTGGGCCGTGTTGGTCTGAAGTCTCTATTCCAGTTCTTGATTTTTATGTAGCTTTGGGTGAGAACATTGTGTGTGGGTTCTGAAACTGAAAAGTGTTTGGAAATTTCATGGTGGTGAAGGTGATTCTCTTGGTTTACGGAATCAACTAGTTCAGTTGACGACAGAATATGGGTATAGTATTTGTTGACCACTTTATTTAAAATTTATGATGTTTTTGAGTAGAATAAATATGTGTATTGAGAATAAATTAAATGTTGTGACTTCCATTTTTAATGTCAGTGTTGTGTGTTTGCTCAACGTTTTGTTTTGGTCCCCAAATGAGAACAAACTGACGCACTGTGGGTTGTTTGTAAGGAAGAGTGTAAAGAAATTAAACGAGAAATCTTTGAGATTCTAACCGCGCGGTGTTTAAACTGTTTTCTCTCGGTTAAAAGTATAGCATTAGTAGGAGCTTTGGCTAAGTAATACCGGTAACACGAGCGACCATAAATCTCTGAAGGTTTTTCCCCCAAAGAATAACGTATTTGTAATAGGTTGAGGCATGTGGGTTTATTTGGGTTCGAGAGTTGCCAAATAATAGGTATTTTCGTGGGTTTGGAATGTGGTCGGAGAAGGTTCAACGTTTCCTGCTTAGGAATAGTAGGACTTCACATGAGCGGTCATGAGTTATTTATTGTACGCCGGATCGTTTGAAAAGCTCATAACGTGATGATCGATGTTACAAGGGCACGTTTTGTCTGCTCGGCAAATATTAAATTTCCCCTCAGCTGTTGTGACAACGTAGTTGGATGGCACGGAAAGAGAAAATCATCATTTGTGCCGCGAGTGAGGGCCGTAGGAAGGTATCGTAGTCGTTGTGCGAGTCTCGCATTTCAAGGTTCGCCTCCGATTGTTGATGGCTGTCTTTAGTAGTACGGCGGTGCAATGCGGTTATTTCCATACCAATGACGTAATGCTTGCAAGTGTTAACGTCGGCCTAATTTATTTTCTTCAGATCTCTGAACTCGCTTCGATGAAACAGCCAAAAGATTCACTTCAACTGGCTAAACCGACAAGAAATAGTCGCAAAATTGCAAGCAAATTAACGACCGTCGCTTCTGGCGAAATAAACATGCAAAGTAAACATAATCTTGTTTGTCACGTAGCGAAAGTGAAAGCTTCAACATCAGCGCATTCCATGGCTGACGCAATACCTTTTTAATGTATTTAATATTCCCTTGAAAGAAATAAAAAAGACAGCCAGCTTTTTGGTAGTCTCCTTTGCAGCCGTTGTCTGGGCTCGTCACGCAAAAAAACAACGGCTGAATAGAAAACTAGCTTTTTGGGTGTGCAGTCAAGCGTGTCACACAACTTCATCGACAGCAGAAGTCCATAACTAGAAGTCTACATCTCTGGCAATAGGCTTTGAGATATGTCTTTCGCGTGTACCTCGCGTTCCTCGCATGTAGGCTATTTTTAGAACAGCTTTGTCGCGAACAGGTAGCCAATCACATTGAAGTATTTTTTAATTCGCGCCTTTGATTGGTTGAATAAATTTTTGAAGAAAAGCAGAACTGCAGAGGACGAGTGAACTCGGGCGAACGGCATTACGAAATTTCTGTTTGTTGGTCATCGTAATTTCCGTTTTGTGAGGATTAAATCGTCCGGACAAGAATCATCAGGCCATCTTTCATCGATGACGATAGCATCGAAGTTGTAAAAATTCGGAGCATCCAAATAAGCGAGAGGACCTCAGTGTTTTGGAGTCAGAATACGAAATGGCAGCGGGCAAGATAGACTAATTCCGAGTCAAATTCAAAATGCGAAGACACTAAAGATTAATGGTACTCTCAAGATGAAGACAGGCATTAAGAGAGCAAGTGCATTTTGGCACAGGTTCGTTGCTATTTTGAAAAACAAAACCGTGGTCCCTGAAGCGCTCAACATCGAGCGCGGAATGAACAGAATGAAGTTTGATTCGTTTGAGAACAACATTCAGAGAAAACGACAAGTTTGGCGAGTTTCGCATGTTTTTGGAATTATAAGGATGGCATGAAAACAAAAGACTGACTAAGGTAATGTACTTGTTTTAATATGAATAGAAATACGAGTTTAATTCATCGAACAATGATGATTTCATTCACATCCGTCAAAAGTTTAATTCAAGTTGTGCTTCTCGGGCACTTCGCAGTGTGCAGCTATTGTGTTGTGTATGTTGTTCAGTATTTTAACACGAGGATATGCTGTACAAAATAAAGACACACTTAACTACTAAAAGTTTGGGGAACTTCTGTTCATAAATTCTCTCGTAAATTATAAAAAGTCGACCTGTTTGTTTTGTGAGTTTGTCTACGGAAACCCGGCGACGGGTTGCTTTTTTCACTCGCCTTCAAATGCCACTGAACAGACGTTTGAAATCACTATCTACGATACTACTTCTGTCGAAATGTGAGAATTAAAGAGAATGGCCTGTCAAGTGTTTTGATGTGATTTGATTTATTTCACCTGCCACTTTCCAAAATATTCGGCCGCAACTTAGAACTCCAATCGCGTCGAAATAGTGGGTTACGTCATTTTCTCGCGAGACATCAGTTTCTAAAAATAGCCTACACGCGAAAGACATAGCACGCGCCCCAATACCAGATGTAGACTTCTAGTTATGGACTTCTGTCGACAGCTATTTTTAGCACGGCCGTGGGAATATCGGTACTGAGGATATTATGCTCACAAGTTAGGGCACGTTTCTGCTTCCGGTTGCGAAATTAATATTGTACCAGTCCAAGTAAAATTGTCACGTGGTTTGGCTGAAATGCACTGGTGACTAGAGTTGTTTGTTTCTCGCGTACTCGTCCTTGCTTGCAGAAAGGTTTCTGTTTTATATTGATGATGAAAATATAATGTAGCCATTTCAGAAACCCGAGAATACTTTGTTCTTGTTCCATCTGGCTATTCCTTTGCAATTTCTGGGTCAATTTGGCTTTCTTAGTGGGTGTGTTTGCGATTTTGTGATCATGTTTACGCTAAATGTTGTCAACAATTTTCAATCCATGTTCTGATGTACTTAGCGGTTTTCTTTCGGATTGGAATGAAAGGGGATGGATAGTTAAACATCAAGGTAACCTTAAAGGGGCACTATCACGGCTGATCATAGAAATTTCTATTTTCTAATTTCCTCAGTATATTTCCAAATGCCACCAAATACATGAATAAATTTGATAAATAGATCCCACAAAACAGGATAGAACAGTTATTTTGAGGAAGAAGTACAGGATTGCAAGGATGGAAGTGGATTGCGATTGATTTTTGGACAGGATGTCCAGAATTCAAAGCTGCCATTCTGGTGAAATTTTGAACATTTTGTTAGTCACTGTTTCCTCTTAGTTGATATTTCTTTGCATTTACCACTGTAAGCCTTTTTTTCTTCCTATTGCAAGACAATTAAGTACAATTTATAGCAAGCTACAGCCCATTCTTATAAAATATGATATTTCAGCCGTGATAGTGGCCCTTTAAAAGTGACTACCAGATTTTTTTTTCTGTTTATTTTTTAAGAAATTACTGACATATTTTTTGTCTTCAACAGTGTGGTTCCATCGATCGGTTGCACACCATAGTCATATTTACAAGGGAAGCAACCTAATGTTTAGAACATTTGCACAATTTTTTTTAAAATTGTTTTTGAGTTATTTTTCCAAAAGTAGCTCTTAGTCGGCGCGATGGACCATGCACATGCACCATGCACATGCACCATGCACAAATAGCTCAACCCATGAAATAAACCATCCCAACAGGACTAACACCCAGTTCTACCCCAAGCCACCCAATCAATTGAAAAAATAACTCCTGCACGCTTAGCGTGCCTATGTTTTTTTTGTGTTCCCTTTCAAAGTAGGCAGGTACTGCCTCTTATGCACCCTGGTACTGGCACCTGGGTCTTGCCTTGTAATGAGCCCTGACCATTAGGAAAACACCAGATCAGAACTTTGTTACATTTGACCACTCAGTAAAATCCCACATATGAGAACCTGCATTTTTCCAAGTTAGCCTAAACAGGTCCTTATATTATTAATAGTGTTTACTGTGATTTTTGGCTATTTTGGCTCTTAAATATTATAGGTTCTTATTTCCTTGAGAAAAAAATGTATGTTCTGTTGTTGGAAGAAAATTGGCACTGTGAGTTGTTTATCCAAACTATGGATGTAATCATGTCTAAATGACTTCAGTCTAACCATAATAAAAACACCGTTTTTAGTAATTTTATTTCTCTAAAATGCTTTTAAACCAGAGAAACAGTAGAGCTTGTTTTATTTGATTATGAATCCTGTTTTAAATAATTTCTATGGAATAAGAACCTGTTTTGAATCTCAGGCTAAAACAGGTTTTTATCCAAAATTAAAAGGGGCATAAAATAATGGAAAATAACAGGTTGTTAAATCATTTGCACAAGCAATATCAGTAGAAGCCCTTGTTTAATCTCTAATAATACACCTGTTTACCTGTGTTTGAAACCACCTGTACATCAATGAGATCACTTTGCTTGTTTTGTACCACTGGCAGACCTTGTTGCAACATGCTTGCGGTTTTATCAGCTGCCTGTGTAGTTAGATCTTCTTGCCCTGTCTGGAATTCAGGTTGCTTTGAATGGCTTACATCTGAGAATAGGGCATGTGGGGGTTCTTCCTTCCCAGTTAAATGCCCTTCATTAGCAGTTAAAGATTTCTGTGATAGCTCTTTAAGTCTTTGTGTAGCTATTAAAACTCCACCTGAAATAGACCAAAAAATCACCAGGTATACAGGACCAGTGAGATTCTGTTATGACTGATATTAAAATCATACACATGTAACTATATGCTTGACAAGTCACAACCCCGAAAAGTGTGGTCACAATGGGTCAATGTACAATTTAAATCATATGTGACCCTATTTGGGAAAACCAGGCTTAACGAAAATAGCGTTGTAATGCATTATCAACGCATTTCAAATGCGTTGATAATGCATTCCAACGCGTTGATAATGATTCTCAATGCATTTGTAATGTTACTCTTTTAGCGTTAATTGGTTATGTAAACATCTCGCAAAGTTCAGTGAGTCATAACCAAATTTGGACATTAGTGGGTCATTCAGTAAAACCAGATAGCAATCACTGTAATGCTAGCAAATTATTGAGGTAAAGATGTTTACAACGTGAACAATCTTGTCACATGTAAAAGGAGATTCACAGTAAGAAAAGGAGCAGTGGTATCTGAAGTTAAAATAATATCTGTGGACTTGTATGTAAATGCTTCAATGAAAACAATGCATAGTATTCCATTCTCACTCATTAATATGCCGCTAATTGTATTGCGTGGATAAGTTATGGGAAAATGAGCAGCTGGATGCGAAAGCACTGTGGCTGTGAACACGTCACCAAAGGGGTGGTGGGAGGGTCGAAAATGTCTCCAGACTTCAACAAACAGGGTTATGTCATCCACGTACTGCGGAATATCGAGTCCTAGTAATGAATGAGAATAGCGGGAAAATGAACAAGTATTTGCCCTTGCGTTACAATTATCTCGGGAGCGAAACACTGTTTCTTTTTGAAAGAGTTTCTTGTTTTATTTTCAAATCTTGTAGACAAATCGTAGCCTGTGGAAATGTCACACTATTTACTTGCATTTCAAAATGCAAAGCCTGTGTGTGAACATAATCTAGAAAATAATGTCGGAACCTATACAAGTTAGACTTGCAGCTGTTTGTATGGTGTTAGACAACAAGTTTTAATTCATGTCAGGCCACTGCATGCAAATCCACACAGATTTCATTGACTTTGTACAACAGAATGAACGGTTATTTTGAATTCAGTGAAATTCAAAATTCGATCGGATCGAATAAAGCGGTTGAACTCAAAAAGTAAAATCGAATGTCATCTGGAATGCACGCATGCAGCAAAAAGCCAAGAAGGTAAGTTACAGCAGTCATAAGACATTACCGGTATCTTACATTGCAAATTCTTACTACGCTTTGATGCGTTTATCGTTCTGCAATTACAGGAAAGCTCCATGTAAAAAATGATGTTTCTGCTCAAATTCAAACTGATGATTAAATGATAATGATGCTATACTACATTGTAACGATTTAAGAAACTGAAAGCAATGGTTAAGCTTATGTCAATGATTCCAAACGCTTGGCGGTTTTGTTGAATGCGTTGTTAATGTTTTAAAACGTATTGCCTATGTTTTGAATGGTTTTGAAATGGATTTGCAGCGCATTTCAGTTCCGTTGAAAAAGATTACCAATGTTTCAAAACGCAATGGAAATGTTCTTCAACGTATTGTCAACGTGTTGAAAATGTGTTACAACGAAAAAACGGTACAACGCTATTTTCGTTAAGCCTGCTTTTCCCAAATAGGGTCACATAATTATACTGAATTATTCTAGTTCAAAATTTCCTGAATAAAGTAACAACATTTTTACTAGACAGTTTCTTTTAAAAAAAATTCTGACAAGACTATAAGTTAAGAGTATTTTCCTTGCCTTGTGTCACTGAAGTTGTTGAACTTCCCAATAAAGCAGTTGCGTCTTTCAAATCTGCCTGGTGCTGAACAGGGGTTAATGTCACAGGAACTTGTTTCACTGATTGTTGTGAAGCCACACTACTGACTTGCAAACAGTTATTTTGAGTTAATGGTGCTGCAGATGCTGCAGATTGTGTCATTGCATTCACTAAGGCAATTTTGCCTCCACTTTTCTGTTTCCTTGAAGGTTGCTCAATTTGTTGTGGAAAGCTTTCCCATTGTGCAGTCCTTTTCCCAGCAACCATATCTTGCTCCAAAGATTGTTGGAAGGTTCTGCTGAAGCTTTTCCTGTATCTGCATGTATTGTAAGCTGCTGTTGTTGAGAGATCCTCCCATCTTCCCTGAATGAGTGAAGACTGCAGCTTCTGTTGACTTGAGACTGGAGTATAAGCCTTTAATGGTGTTGTGGCAGCTACTGAAACTAAGGTACCTTAAAGAAATCAAAGGTCCTACAGTTAAGATGACACCTAATTACCAGATTGGGGAGTACAATGTCCAGGATTTAACACTGAGTTATGAAAATTACAAATTTCTCGATTTTTTGGAAGGCTACAAAAAATTGCAACAAATTGAAAACAATAGGTAGTATCGCAAGATGGTTGACAAAAATCATGAAATTTATTCAGTAAGTCCAAGGAAGGCCCTGACAGAAACAACAAAATTTACAGAAATAACGAGAAATCATGTTATTGCAATATTACAAGAAATCGCAAGAGGGTTGATGTAAATTGCTAAATTTATTCAAAAGGTCCAAAGGAAGGCCCTGATGAAAACGAAGAAATTTATGAAAAGGGTGAAAAATTGCTTTCTTTCGAAAATCGCAAGAAGGTCAACAAATAATGGTGAAATTTATTCGAGGGGTCCAGAGAAGGCCCAAATATGAAATTTACAAAAGTGACGAAAAAATTGCTATGCCGCAAAATTTACCAAAAAATCGTAAGAGGGTCAACAAAAATCATGAAATTTATTCCTTGAAAGGTCTGAGGAGTCCCTGGCGGAAAACAATAAAACTGATGAAATGGAAGAAAAATCACAAGTAAAAATGTCACCTTTTTGTAGATTAACCAATTTATTGTTAGACTTGAATTGGAGGATGTTCTGACCTTTCAGAGTATTCCCTTCCATACATTGTTGTTTCCTTACAAGACCAGTGCTTTTAAAGATTTCAAGCAATCAAATGATTGCGGTATTTTGGAATATTTTAGTTTTTTAGCTTTAATTTTAGGCTTTTGTGGGCTCGTAAAAAGTCATGTCCAGTTGTCCAGGACAAGAAGATTTTCTTGAAAGAAAACTTATTTTTCATTCTTGCTTGCCCATTGAGCATTGGCACTGTCAAGTGTTCCGCTGTCTAATTCATAAAAGTGAAATTTTTAGTCGTCACTTGCAATAAATCAGTCTCTTGGGACATTAAAGGTCAAATGAACCAAAGCAACCAAAATATTGAAACAGTCTGAATACATTATTAAGTAACCTGATGGAAAAATATTGCTTTGCAGCACAACCCGTAGAACCGTGAATGCCTCAAATTATTTCTGGACTTTTTATTATTTTGCGACCAATCAGATGGGAGACGTAACAAAAACAGACCACAAGTTAGAGTAATTAGCTTAGTCATGAAACATCAAACAAGTTGATGTTTTTCTTCCACAACAAATCCTCCATTTTATGGTAAACAAATACTGAAATTGCTATTCTTTTTCTATTACAGAACTTATACAAATTAGGATAACTATAAACAATATTTTGCTGTTCGTGAGTGAACGTGTAGTTTCAGAAAATATCCATACCCCCACCTCTCCTTTTTTTTTTTGAAGAAAAATAACCCACCCTTCCCTCCAGAATTTCCACAAGTTTCTTTCATGCCCCCCTGCCCCTCTGGAAAAAAAAAACAATTTAAAAATAAATTGTGCAAAATGTTCTAAACATTAGGCCACTTTCCCTTGTAAACATGACTATAGTGTATAACCGATCGATTGGAACATCTTAACACTTTCATGCGCAAAATTTCACGAAAAAACGTGTTTTTTCAACCGTTAAACTGAATTTTTGGTGTCAAGATCCTGAATTCCCCTACACTTTGCTAAAAAAGAACTTTTTCACACTGTAGCAACATTTTGACAGAGATTCCATGTAAAAATGCACAATATTTCACTTTGGTGCATGCGCATAAGCCAAAATGCATCTATCAGCTGATCATCACAAAAATCTACTGACATGCAAATTGATGACGTCACAAGTGGTTCAATGACCACGCCTCCAAATAGCGCCTAAATGCATGTTTGCAAGTGAAAGGGTTAAGACGATACATACTGTTGAAGACACATCAAAGGGGCCCTATGAGCCCATGACTGTTTTGTCTGCCTAGTTTTTTGAATTGAGCATGATAAGTTTGATCTTGCCTTCTTTTATTGTTAATTTAAGCGTTGCATCAAATTTATTTTCAAATCGGCTGCATAATATTTCACCTTTGTCGCGCACAGCGTGACACTGATAATCTTCTGTCAGCTAGCGATTACATAAACTTCGCTTTCAATTTTGCTTCAACGGTCACATGCAAACTTAAGACGATTCTGTCGATTTTCTATGGGGCAGAAACAACATACACCTGATTTAAGAGAAAATAAAAACAGAATATTTTCATAATCGATTTTCAAATTATCTTCATATACCCATCAAAAAAAAAACATAAGTGCTAAAGTATTAGTAGTCTGTCATCGGTCTCAAATCGGCTGCACAATCTTTCACCTTTGTCGCGCCCACCGTGACAAGGATAATCTTCTGTCAGCTAGCGATTACACAAACTTCGCTTTCAATTTCGCTTTGACTGTCACATGCAAACTTAAGACAATTCTGTTGATTTTCCTATAGGGCAGAAACAACATACACCTGATTTAAGATAAAATAAAAATAGAATATGTTCACAATCTTGGTTAATTATTGTTTGTTGTCATTACGCAACCACAGTTAGCATGGTCATGTTTCGTTTCATTGCACGTGTCTCTCTCTCCAGTGCTAGTTGGTCGCTTTTGTTAGCTTCTTCGTTGTATTTTGTTGTGTATTATCATCACATACCCATCAAAACAAAACCATTAGCGCCTAAAGTACAGTGGTCTGTCATCGGTCTTAATAAACCGCAACGTCAAATTGAGAGTAGCGTTACATGTAGGTGTGCCAACCATCTGTCAACTGCCTTTTGTTTACAGCCGATCGACCCACCTGCGCCAAAATCGTCCTTCTTAACTGCTATACTCCTTTATTTGCATACGCAAAACAGTCGTAAAAATACATCAGTAACTTCTTCAAATGTAAACAGAAAAATATCTGGTACGGGTAGTCACTTGTAAAATTACCTCGATGTATAACCATCCATCCCCTTTCACTCCAATCACGTATTAAGAAAACCACTAAACGGATTTAGAACATGGATTTGAAAAATGTTGATAACATGAAAGTTTTACGGCCCAAGCAGTAAAACACAGTTAATGGAGTGTGACATGGCCAAATCTCTAATTAATAAGTCACTGTATTGTTACATATTAGGCAGTCATAAGGTGATTTTGTTATTACCCACTGGGTTAAGTTGAGATCCTTAAATTAGCTTAGGTTATTAGACTTGTCACAGCATGATCTACATGTTGGCAGCTTTCTATTGGTTACACCCATAACCTTGTCTAGCTATAAAAGCACTGTTAACTTAATGCTAAAGCACTTCCCTTCAATGGTGTGCTATAATAATCAGTACGCATTTGTTGAAAAGAAAAGAAATTCCCACCCTCCCTCCCCATATGGAGGATACTTGTATGTCAATAAACTTGGGAGTCACTTCCCTTGGGGTTGGTGGTTAAGTCTAGTGGTGGCAACTTCCCCCAAGCTTTTGGCATTGTTTCTGCCCCATTTCATTGTGCACCTGCCAATAGTCTTGCCCAATCCGGTGCTGGCTTCCCCAGTGCCGGGGAGATAGATGAGGCTTCCAAGGTCACGCATTTAGTTTGACCCTCATTTGACCTGCCAATACTTTTGTATGATTCCAGCGTGGGGTAGTGCTGGAGATAAGTGAGGCTTTAATAGGTCATCGTATTCCATGTTGACCTGCCGATACCCTTATCCAATACAGCATGTGGTGCTGGGGATAAGTGAGGCATTAACAGGTCATGCAACTCAAAGTCGCTTCTCATGCCAACCGCAGGGATGTGTCCCCCTCACATTACGCCAACCGTGTGTGTTTTTCTCTTTGTTTAATTATATGGGCTATAATTATAATAGTTGGTTCTTATGACACATCAAAACGGGCCGTCGTGGAACATAATAATCACAGAGCAGGGAAATCGGAAAGTTAACACGCCCACTGAGAAAGTCAAATTGAACTGGAAAGATGCAAACGAATAGCCAAAATAAAAATAAAAAGATATTCTCGGGTTTCTTAAATAATTTTTTTTTGTCACACTTTTTTCATCATCAACAAACAGAAAACGTTTCGCAAACAAGGACAACTTTCTTTTGATCGAATGTAAGAAACAAACAACTCTGAAGTCACTAGTGTCCAGGTGACAATTTTATGTGGACTGGTAACAAGAAATGGCGGTTGCATTCAGTCACGGAACAACATGGAGGATTTCTGTGAACTTGTTAGCTTTTAGTCATAGCTAGGTGTTCATGAAGTAATTATACAAAAGTACTGAAATACAACTGGACTTAAATCTGTATGTATAAATATGTACAAGGCTGGCTGAGTCCCAGTACATAGGTTTGTGATTAATTTTAGAAAAGCTACGTCCCCTAAGGGCCAATGCTTCCCCTAAAAATAAAGTGCTAGCAGAATTTACCACTGGGTATTTCTTTTCAGCAGGGCTCTAATATTGTACAAGCCCTCCAATATTCTATATTGCAAAGGGCAGCATGGCGTTAGCCTCTTACCTGCAGGTACATGTAACACTTGTGACTCCTTAGAAACTCTCCTTGAATCAAGATTTCTCTTCAATCAAAATAACATACTTAGTTAATTATTTAATTCTTTATAAAAAAAAAACAATCATGCTTTCAGGTGGTAGATATCAGTGCGTACAAATGAAAACCAAGGCACAAGTTGGGTACACATGCAGCAGCTGCATCAGTTAATATTTTACGAACTGATACCACCTTGTGGCACACAACATGCCTTAAACAGAGAGTGATCCTATATAACAAGGCTGAACTGTTCAGCCTGCCAATCCCTGCCAATCACAAATTCACACACATATATAATGAGGGTTCTAGCACAAATTTTATAACACAATCCAAACAAAGCTTTATTATTAAAAACTAGGCTCCCATGCTCGCCTAGTTTTTGATAATAAAGCTTTGTTTGGATTGTGTTATAAAATTTCTGCTAGAACCCTCATTATATATGTGTGTGGTGTGAGAGAAAATAAGCAAGCATGGAAGTAAACAAATAGCGTGACCCCAAACCGAGCGATCGGATGTGACACACAAAAATAATTATTTTCTTTTGAAGAAATGTATGCACTGTCTATATACAAAAGTGTGCCAGAATTATTTTCCATTTGAACAATTATCTGCACTTGTATATAAGGCAAGATGGGTAGAGGAAGAGACAATGGTCCTGTTGATCAAAGCACTAAAAAACCGAAAGTTAGAAAAAACAAAGAAAGGGGAGACAATTGGGCATCATATAAGCCAAACTCAATAGGAGAAAATACGGAATTGCCAATACTTGTATCAGAAGAACTTCTTGCAGAAATGAAAAAAATGACTCCACAAGAATTAATGAATATTCTTTTGCCGGATAATACGAACAATGTCAGTTCAATATCAGAACAACTTACCGAGGCAATAAAAATATTACCGCTAGAATTAAGGGAAAAAATTAACAAAGAGTATATTAAAATAAAGCTCAGGGAGCGAAAAGCTCTCGGCTGGGACGAGGTAAACGCTGCAATCAAAGAAGCACCATTTTGTGATCACAATCAACAAATTGTAAAGGTCTTATTTTGTTATAAATGCAGACATTGCAGGCGAAATTATCACTGTAATCTGTGCCGCAGAAATGGAGTCAATCACTATCTTGGCTATCCTATTTATGATGAAGATGATTACGATGAAGTTTTCAAGAAATGTTATTACATGAGTTGGTGTGGAGCCGTAGCGTGATATTTCTGAGAAGAAGAACGAAAACCAATATTTATATTACACAGGCCCAATATTGAGTGAAGTTAACTTACCAAGCGAGACTGCTTAATTTTTTCCGCCTCTTTCATAGCCTTCACTACTTGATGTGTTATCTGTCTAACCTCATTCTGCCAAACAGGTGTAGAAAGTTCTTTTATAACATATATAAGAGTATGAAACAGTAAAATCATTTTGCGTGTCTTTCCGTGTAATTATTTGTAATTAACTTCAAGAACTTTCTGTGTTTACATAATTTTACTAACGTCTAAATATAAAGCTGACAAGTCGCAAGTGTTTTGATTGTCATGCTTGGCGAAGCAGGGAAACCCCCAAGCGTCGGCGTGTTCGATAAGCTTATTTTTATGTGGAATATCGTCTGATTTTATTTTTGGCTTCTCAAATTTGATATATTATATGCTTCAGTCACATTTGTAACACATCTTTATCTTTGTTTCTTAGGAAATTTGGCACAAATTGTTCCGCAACAAATTATAATGGATTTTGTTCGCGTGGGTTGACATTCCAAAACCTGCGTAAAATTCCGAAACCTGCGTAAAATTCCGATTGTCGCTAACTTTTTTGAAAATTTTTTTCACGCAGGTTTAGGAATTTTTACGTAGGTTTAGGAATTTTACGCAGGTTTAGGAATTTTACGCAGGATAAGGAATTTCACGGGCCCTTTCTCTGAGACCTAGTTTCGGTTTAATAAAAGCCTGTTGCCACGCATTCATCTGTTATTTTGTAACACTTAGAGAAAATCTCGTTTTTTTCCCCTCAAAAGTTAATTCAAATTTGTTCTGGACGCCGCGAGTTTTTTTAAAATCTCTTCCCTTATTTCATTTTTGATCTTTTTAAGATCTGGCTCATCTGGCTGGTGTGAAGTTGTTTGTTTTTGTGCGAAGTGTGAGCGTAAATTTTGTTTAAGTTGACGATATTTATGCATTTCACGTGTGATCAGTTGAAACTCCGTGTCAGAAACATGATTATCATTCAAAGCTTGTGAGACAGAGCTGTTTATCGAGTCATGTTTTGCCACAGCCAGAGCATGGATTCTTGAGTGTTTATTAACTTTACGTTCAAGTTTTTTGTTGATAACAGAAAGCCCAGCAGATGCTCCCCCTGAAAAATAGCAATACTTCCTAATGGCACTCCAACCAAGGCGCCTATGCCAGTAAGTGATGTTGCGACAGCACCAGAAGACAAAACTGTCGTCATAGCGCCAAGACTGACCACGGAATAGTGAATCACTTTCCTGACCTTTTTATATTTTTTTAGAACAAGTCTGTAATGTTCGATTTCAGTATTAATTTCTCTCAAATATTTACTAATCTCAGTTAGCCTGAAATTCTCGGCATTTGGTGTTGTAGGGAGATTTGGATAGAGTGTTGTCTGAGTTTCTGTTTGTTCATAAGCTGGTGCAGTTGGTAATACGTTGGATGACATGGTTAGATTTACAAAATTATTTTTTCTTTAATTTATTTCAATTAGAAACTGAAGAGGTTCCTGATTGAAATCGAACAGGTCATTATTTTCTTCTCTGACTGATATTGTCAAATTTGTGATATGTTTATCAGAAGAAACTTCGCGTAAGACATGTTCTGGGCCACTTTGATAAAATACTTTTTCATATGCCTTTCCTGTTATTTCAAAAGTTTGTAAAACAGTAGACGGTTTTCCATTTAACATATTCTGTTCTTTGTCAACTAAATCGCAATGAATATAATAGGTCGTTGCGGAATTCAGCTTTTTTATGGCCGTTTTAAAATCTAATGTAAAAGATTTTAAATTGAGAAAATTGCCTAAATTGGAATCAATAACAATCTTTTTAAACTGTGGATTTGTGATTACAAGCTGGCCAAAGATAGTATTAAGATCTGTTTGCAATGGGACCCTATGTTTGTTTAAACTGTTTCTGATTTCACTCGCCAACGAATCGAGTGTATAATAGCCCTCCAAAAAGAGAACTTTGAAAGGCTTTTCGGTAACATCGTACAAAGTAATTGTCCCCGGTTTCTTTAAGTTATACCAACTGTTGTAAAGAGAACAACTTAACAGCCTTATATAGCTTGGTTTTTGAATAGGCTGGTCAAAATAGACCGTGTGTGGATTTTCTTTTGTAACAACTGTTAGAATGACCATTTTATAATTAGAGAAAAATATTTTGTTTAAATATAAACATGTCTGCACTTCTAAAATGGATTCAGACACCACAAGCTGACAGCATTGCCAAAGTGGCAGAACAGAAGGCATGGAATACTTTTCTTGCAAAATACCCGAATGCCGATAAATCTAAGTTTGAGCCACAAACCGATTTCACCAAAGACCACACAGCAACCTCAGAAATTTATTTCAAAGCAGGGCCAGGCCATTTGATAAACGTTTTAGGTTCAGACAGCAAATATTGGAGTCCGGAAATGAAAAGTGCGCTGGGTGTTCAACAATCATCAGAAGGGTTTCCACAACAGCTGACACCAAGTGGTTTAAAAGGTGACTCTTTGCCCATCCCTGCTGTTGGCTTTCACGATGCCGCACCGAGTTTGAAAAAAATATTTAATAACCAACTGAATATTTACGTAACACCGGACCAGTATTTTGCAACAAAGTTCAGAGAGATATTTCAAAAAACCAAACTCACCCACCGTTCAGGAAAAGAGTCCAAAACATGGCTAGCCGGCCCAAATATGAAATATTGGCCACAGCAGCTTAACTTCGCTGTCTGGTGCGCAACAACGGGCTGTGGTATCAGTTGCGAAATTTTCGATGACAACTCTGCTTTGCCACCGAATGTGCGAGCGTTTTACAAGTTCCATATATATTTTACTGTCAGGCGAATATTGTTTCAGATGGGAGGAATACAAAGCATAAGCGCTTTGCCTGGCGGCCCTACTTTTGACCAGTTTAACAACAAATACGACATGGCTTCGTACAAAAGAATATGCAATGAGTTCGGAATCGACCCGTCAAGCGATTTTCGTTTTACAAGAGGCGCAAACCACGGCCTGGGAAGCGTTTACATCTGGGTCACAGGCGTTGGACCAGAAAAAACGTATACCAGTTACCCCGGTCACGATAAATTTTCAGACGAAGGTGGTACAGCCTCAAAAGGCACCTTGATTCAGTATATCGAGCCGGATGACGCTGCCTACTCACAGGCAGACTGGTTTTGTCCCAATGTAGCAGAAGGTCTGACCCAGGCGGGTTTGGCGCGAATAAACCAGTCGATAGAGGCGTTCGTTTACTGTGTTTTGGGTTCACAGGTGAACGTTAGAAGCAGCATACTTGGGTCAGGAGGGCGCGCAAAGGAAGCGCAAAGTGAGTTTCTTGTGCTAGTTGAAGACGCAATAAGGCAACCGGATCTGGCAAAGTCAGTACAAAGGTACCAACTTTCTGTCGACGAGGCAAAGGTGAGGCTTAACTTTGCTGTGTGTCCGGGGGCCTGGCTGATGCCTGCGCGGATGGTAATAAATACTCAGTCTACAATTGGTTACAACAATCAGCTCAAACAAGCTGTGCCAGGTATGAAGCTCAGGGTTAACGATGAAGTGAATACGCGCACAAAAAAAGTGGGCGTTGCCCACATGGAAGGAGTACCACCGAAAATTGACAGGCCAACAAACCACCCTTCCAACAAACCACCGGTCGTTCCTGCACAGCCAGACAAAAGCGCACCTGTGCAGGCAACAAAAGTTACAGCGCACGAAACAAACAAAGTCTACCTTATTATGGGTGCAGCTCTTTTTGCATTTATCACCGCTCACTACGCTTTTTAACTTGCTCGAAGAGAAAGACGGCCACACCAACAATCAACAGCCAAGCATTTTTGCCAAGAAAGCTGATCACCTGACCGGCCGCGCGAAACACAAAGCTGACAATTGCACCAAGTAGGCCCGGCAGAATGCCTGCTATTTTTTTGCCTAGCGTCTTAAGGCCATTGCCGACACCATTCGCAACAGCCTTAAGCCCGTTTGAGAGAGAGCTCAGAATGACGCCAATAGTCGTGCCAACGGCAAGCAAAACTGCTGTGACGGTGAAGCCATACTTTTTGAAAATCTCTTTAACCTTTTCTCTTAATTTGTCTGTCAAGGTCAACCTTTCGATCTCTTCTTCTCTTTCATTCTCTATTTCATTTATTTCTTGATCTAATTCAAGAACTCTTTCACGAGCTTGTTGTCTTTCATCTTGTTGCGCGTTTTCGTCGTTTGCAATTTCTTCTTGTTCTTGTCTTTCTTGCCGTATTTCTTGTTCCCTTTCCTGCCTTTCTTCTTCATGTTGCCGGAAATCTTGTAAAGGTATTGTTTCAACAAAAACAGGCTCGTACTCTCTTTTTTTCAACCGATCTAATTCTTTCTGTAGATTAGCGCGCCTTTCAATTTGTTGTTTTGCTCTTTCTTTAGCTTTTTTTCTTTCCTCCGAGCTTTCATTTGAGTCATCTGCTGTTTTTTTATTTTCATTAATACCTTCTGAAACAGCTCTTATTTCATTTTGAAGAGTTAATTGGCGACTTGGACCAAGGGCTTTTAAGACTTCTTTGGGAAGTTTTATATTTATCTGGTATTCTTCCTTCCCTTGAATTTTGGTTGTTAAATAATAATAAGGCTTACCTGGTTTAATTAACCCGACTTGCAGCCTTCCTTTTTCATCTATTTTGTATTTAATCTTTGATTTGTCAGCTGATGGAAACTCTTTGTCAAGATAACTCGAAGCAGTGAAGGTTGTTGTCGCACTATCGCCAGGGATTTCAGGAAACAACGTTGTTTGGTCCAGTCTATTCATCGTGGTAGTTCTTCTCATTGATCCGGGCGTTGATGTCCCTTCAGGTTGGAATGAGCCTGTTGTATCATCGTCACGGTCATCTGTATGTTCCATGAGAGGATCTTTTTCGCCATAGCCGCCTTCTGCCATATCAACAAAGTTGATAAGTTGATGAAGCGATTTTATATTTACAATTAATTTTTTTAATTGAACATTTTATATTCTTTGCAATAATGGAAGGTGTACAGGAAAACCTTCGTCCAACACGAAGTGAGAAAACTCTTGGCGCGCTAAAAGCGGAGCGCGCGGTGAAACGCATAACTTTCGAGCGCACAGAAGCCAATCCGGAGGAAACGCTTTATGTTTCGGTGCCCAAGCTGAATGAAAACGAGGTCATTGTTCCCGGCTCACTTGCTCTGCGCTTCAACATCGATTTGAGCGGAGGCCATGCCAACAACTTTCTAGTAGACAATGTTGGACGAGCGCTGGTTGACAAACTTGTTGTGAAGTACTCTGGCACTATCCTGCAGGACACAGTCGGTTACGACATTTACAAGATATTCGAGGACCTCTTCCTATCGCAGGAGGAGCGCGACAACATGCTGCAAGATGGAATCCAGAGTGAGGACCTCAACAAAATTTGCTCAAACTCGGGTGATAAGAAAACCTCAGGCATCGCTGCAGAAACCAAACTGAACGGGATTTACGGATCCAAATACAGGATCCGCCTTGACCACCAGATTTTGAACGACCACGGGGCCTTTTATCCGCAGGCTCTATACAACGATCTTGTGTTCGAACTGACACTTGCGTCAGCCGATGTGGTCGTCAGAGGCTCCGATACAACAAAACTAAAATACAAGCTGACAAACATCCAGCTGGAGTACGAGATGATAAGAAGCAAAACACTGGCAGATGAAGCCTTAAGCTCGTACATAAATGGAAAAGAATTTGCATATGACCACATTCAGCGTGACGCAATGGTTACCTTTAAAAAAGGCAGTGACACAAGGCTGAATCTCAGAGTTAACCCGCAGAGAAGGTCCCTCAAAGGCATCTTGCTACTTTTTGCCGAGCCACATACTGCTGGTGCAAGGCAGTCAGAAGCGTACTTCAACCCTGACCTGACGAAAGTCAGTGTCACAATAAACGGCTCGCCTAACAGGCTGTACAACAATGGACTTGAAGGAATTGATATTTGGGAAGAGGTCAAACGCTTCTTTCTCAAAGCCGAAAACAAAACACAGCACATGAATGCAACAAAGTTTTATACAGAAGACAAGTTCGGGCTTATGATCGATCTGCGTTCCATGGCTGACAACTCAATGCACGGAAGCGGCACGCGACTTGTAAACACAAAGGATGGAGTACAGCTGGAGCTCGAGAGGAAAGCAAGCGGCTCAGGCAATGTGCACTGCCACATTTACGTAATCAGCGACGCGCAGATGAATATATTAGGAAGGCAATTAGAATCTGTGCAGTACTAATAGAAATGGATCCGAGCAAGATACCCTTTAACGCTCTGATTGTGGGGCCGACGAATTCAGGCAAATCAAGGCATGTGGTGGACCAGATCTACGGCCCTTTCCGCGGCAAGTTCGACTACATTGTTCTTATCTGCCCAACATTCACGCACAACAAGACCTACCACCGAATTGGTGAAAATGATCCAAGAATGTTTGTGATTATATGCAAGCAGCATGAGGTTGAAATTTTTTTGAATATCGTGACCTGGCTGTTTGAGGGCACCAACACGCTCATAATCCTCGATGACTGCACAGCCTCCAAAGATGTGAAAGGGCGCACAGGCCAGCTGGTGAATCTTGGCTTTTCCGCCCGACATATCGGCATCAGCGTTTGGGTGCTTACCCAGAAAATAACCAGCATCACACCTTCCTTCCGGGAGAACGTGGCGGCTATCGTTCTATTTTACACTCCCTCGGCCAAAACCACAAAGGCGATCTTTGATGATTACGCCGGCGAACTCTCCCACGATGAGTACAAAAATCTGATTTCAAAGATGAAAGAGCGGAAGTTCTCTAATCTCATGTTCTCGCTTCGCTACCCTTCCGGTATTCAGTGGGGTAAACCCCACACCCCAGAGTTTTAAACTTTTTTGAATTAAAAAAATAAAAGTTGATAATACTATATACAACTTTGTTGATGATGGCTGATCAAGAGTTCGCAGAAGTTATAAACCTACTGGAAGCCGAGCCATCAAGCAGCCCAGCTGGTAGTAGCATTGTGCCAGACTTAACAAGTTTAACAGTCCCCGGACCTAACATTCCTGCTCTTCGTGAGCAGCTGGCCGTGCTTGTATCAACAGGCAAATCCAAAGAGGCCATCGGAGTGCAATTAACACATGAGCAGTTGAAACGCTTGACTGATAAAGAAGTTGAAAAGTACTACAAGAGATATGAAACCTTCGTTGGCAGCAAGACAACCGAAAGCATGGTTGACAGCCTGCTTACGCTTCTGACAAGAGGCCTGCAAATGGTTGTTGAAATAGATGACATTGATGCAATGAAAAAAGAACTAAAAGAAGACTTCATTATTAACAAAGAAATGACAGATATTGTCGGCAGTCTCTCTTTGAAATATGGAAAATTTCTTGCTCCTATTTCTGCTGCTTTGATAACGGCGAAGCACATTGATTTTAATTCGCATTTGGAGAAAAAGGACAAAGCAAAATTAGAAGAAATTCCTGAGCATACCTCACCAACTGCTGAACACTTGCAGACAAATTCTGAGTAATTGCATAATAATTTTATTTGCTTAACATATACGCTTCGTTTCAAAATGTCAACCGAACAAGCCGAGACCCCGCAAGTCGATATGACACAGCAAGCAACAACTCCAACTCCAACTACAACCCCGCAGCGTGCAAAAAATCCCAAGCGTGTGGCTGCAGGCAAATTGGTTGCTGAAAGAACTCGACTGGCCCGTGAACAACAGAAAAAAGCTGCAGCTGAGGCTGCTGTCATAATCGCAAACAACAAGACAAAGGCTGCTGCCCCGGCACCTGAGCCAGACCCGCCTACGGCATACGAAACACCAAAGAGTACCGAAGATATCAACAAAGTTGATAATAGAAGTCTCAGCACCACACAATGGATTGGTGTTGCCGGCATAGTAGTTTCACTGATCGGTATTTATTACAAACGTGAAGAGCTCAAAGCCGCATTCAGCAAAAAAAAGACACCTGAGCCACAACCTGCTCGCGCAGCACAACCTGCTCGCACACCACAGCCCAGAGGTGTAAAACATTTGGATTGATGTATTAAAACTATTAAACACTTTTTTCTTATTTTATAAATATGATGCAAGTTCTAACACAAACATTTGTTTACAGTTTTTTAACAGGCTTCGTATTTTATGCTTTTTGGTTGTATGTTACTTACAAGACAATTGATACATTGATTAGGTTGGTAGAAAACAAAGCCACAACCTGTTCGCCCGACACAGACCAGAGGTGAAAAACATTTGGATTGAATATTTGGAATTAATATTATATCATATCAACTCTGTTGATATCATATATCATGAAGAAAGTTGACGTTCCCCAAGTTCTTATCTCAACCGCGGCCATTTTTGGTATCGGACTGATATGGTACGACTTCAACGTGAAGGTTTTTCATACAGTCCGCGATCTTTTGAATGCCACAATATTTGACCCGGAAGTAGAAGAGAAAAATGAAAAGACTAATTAATTTTGATTTAAACTTTTGTATGTTTTCATTTCTATACTTATCAACAAAGTTGATAGATAATGTCAGACAACAAGCTTGTTAAAACAATCACAGACGCGGCTACACTCACTGGTTTAGTCGCCGGCATCGGCTGGGCCGCAAAAAAGGTTGTGAAAGAGAATTTTACTTCTGACCCCAGCAGCAGTGCAATGAACTACGTGAAGTTCACCGCCGTTATGGCGGCGAGCATTGCGCTCAAACAGTACCTCGAGGACCAAAAAATCCTTCCCACCAGCGTCTGAAATTAATGATTTGAAAAAAACTCTGCTCTGATATATAATATCAACAAAGTTGATATCAACAAAGTTGATAAATGGCAAGTATCGCGATTATGGTTGGTGGGGCTGTGTTGAATGCTGCGGCTTTTATCGGCGGCAATTATCTTGCGAAGGCACTTGGCGGAGGAGACGCTGCACTTGATGAAAAAGTACGACATGATAAAGCTCTCGAGGCGTATCAAGCGGCTTACGCCAAATACTCCCGTGACCGCACCAAACTTCTCGACTGGATTGCGACTAACACGCAAATAAAAGAGCAGGCCAAACAGAACTTTACAAACACTGACTACGCCTTCAAACTGTACAACCAAGCGCACCCTGACAAACAAATGATACCCCCCAAAGAACCCAAGTTCTCAGATTTCTATCAACCAAGCCAGCAGCAAAAAAATGGTGAACTCATGTTCATGGGCGCCGGGGCTCTTGCTCTGGGCTACGCTGCCTTCTGTTTCCTTTAGTGGGATCACACCCCATGATTTTAAACTTTTTTAATTCCTTACTTATATATTATCAACTTTGTTGATATGATGGATGCCAAACTCGCAAAGACATACTATAGTCCTGGGGGCTACTGGAAAGGTTTTGCCGCAATCAAAAAATTAGCCGAAGCTGCCAAGGTACCAGAAGAAACCGCAAAAAAGTGGCTGTTCAAGCAAGCACTCTGGCAGATCTTTCTCCCAGCACCAAAGCGCATTCCTCGGCCGAAATTCGATGTTCCTACATCAAACAAAGTGCATCAGGCGGATCTTCTTTTTTTGCCACATGACAAACTGCCCCGTGGGCGCAAAGTTTTCAAATATGCACTCACCGTTGTCGACGTGGCCAGCCGCTACAAAGAAGCTGAACCCTTGACCTCTAAAAACTCTGATGAAGTTGCTTTAGCTTTTAAGAGAATTTATAAGTGCTCGCCTCTAAAATGGCCTGAACTGCTGCAGGTTGATCCTGGGCGCGAATTTATGGGCGCTGTTACAAAAGAAATGGAAAATCACAAAACATATATTCGGCGCGGGCGAGTTGACATTCACCGTGATCAGGCCATTGTTGAACGTTTCAACCGCACCCTGGCTGAGCGCTTGTTTGGGCACCAGTACGCAGTTGAAATGCGAAAACCTGAGGGCCAGAGGTCCACGGCGTGGGTAAAGAGGCTTCCTGAAGTTGTGGCCGCTCTAAACAATGAAGTCACAAGCCTTATCGGCAAGAAACCCGCAGTTGCCATCAAAGAAAAGGATGTGACTTCCATACCGTCAACAAAATATTTGAGGCCTGTTGGAGAAAGGGAAAAAAAACTCCCCTCTCTTGTGAATGTAAGGTATTTGTACCAACCTGGCGAGCTTGAAGGTGGTGTCAAAAGAGCCACTGATCCAATCTGGTCTTTGAAAGTTTACAACATTGAACGATCTTTTACCAAACCGAATCAGCCCGTTCTCTACTATTTACACGACGGGCCCAAGCGCGGCTTTGTGCGTGAAGAACTGCTTGTTGTTCCTCCAAACACACAATTACCCCCCGAGCGACTTTAAAGCTTCTTCTATTTCTTTCATTTCGGCATTTGTTAATTCTATTTCTTCCATTTCTGTAGTAGCTAATAAAGCTTCCATTTCTTCTATTGCACTGTTGTACCCGTAAGCTTTTGTATTTACCCCGTCGTCAGCTATCCAGCACTTTGAATCAAACGGGGATAGTGAAATTTTATTTACATGCATGCCGTAGATTTCGTGCCCCTCGCTTCGCAAAATGTTCATTCCGTGCCACATCTGCTCTTTGCTGAACAGCACCTGCTTGTACTGCTCGTGCTTTATTTGCTTCTTCACAACGATCTTTTTTACGCCTTTCGCTTTTTTTACGTTTATTTCGTCCACTTTTATCATCTTACAGCATTGCGACACTCTTGCTTTCGGATGTTTGTTTTTTATTTTTTTGACCAACTCTGCGTCTTTTGCCATTATTGCCTGCACTTTTTTTCCTTCGCAGGTGCACTCTTTTATTTCCGTCTCAGGGAAGTCTTTCTTTATTTTGTCTATTCCCTTTTTGCTTTCGTCTGCCTTCATGACTGAGTACATCTTTGACCTCAGGCCCACATACTCCAATATTGGGGTCCCCGCGCACTCGTCTTTCATTTTTCCCAGTACCTTTTTGTTCACTGTTGAGTGGAGCGGATGCTCCTTCGGGTAGTCTGATGTATCATAGAAGTTTTCGTTTTCTTTTATGTCTTTGTAGACATCCTCTGTTTCTATCTTCAGCAGCAGGCTGTCCGTGTCAGTGTACAGGAGCTCGCATTTCTCGCCGTACTGCTTTTTCAGGTGGTTGTAAAAGAAGTCGTACATCAGTATCTTGCTTTTGTCAAGGATTGTCATTCCTGTGTAGACCGGCTTGTTCAGCAGCAGGCGACTTTTGTGCATGTCAATGCCCACCAGGTCGTTTGTAAATATTACGTGCCTTGCGTACAGAGGGCTTGCGACCAATTTCCTTATTTTGTCTTTCTCATTGCTGCGGACTATTTTTATGTCTACTCGGTTGCGCAGGTTCTCCATGGTTTTGCCAAAAACTGAGTTATTCATCAGCTTGTAAAAGTTCTTTTCAAAGTCGTTCTTTGCTTGCTTTCTAAATTCTGTGTTCATCCGAATGTACGGCTCCATCCAACACTCTTGTTCGAACTCCAGCGCCCTTTTTACGCGCTTCAGTTTCATCCCCTGCTTCAGATAGAACTTCAAGTTTTCGTAGTGAACCACGTAGTCTTTTTTGTCCTCAAGCGTCAGCAGTAGCTTCTTGCTGTTTGGGATTTTCAGGTCCAATTCTTTTATCAGATTCTTTTGGTAGTCCGACATGTTTTCTTTTTTCACGACCTTTTTCTCTGGCGCCAGCGGGTAGCTGTTGTGTTCTTTATGCAGCTCCGCCGGGTACTCCAGGTCTACTTCAAGGATCCAGCCTTTCTTGGCGTTTTCTTTTTTGTTCAGGATTTCCTCCTCTGTCGGCATCACGCGTTTCCATTTGAATCCACTTTTGGGGAGAGGCTTGCTCATTGCCCAGCCGTACAGGTTGTTTGCGTCCAGATACATTATGTAACCGTTTGGTTTGCTTTCGTCATAGTCTGATACCAAAGGATTGTTTGCCTTTGCGTGTCTTTTGCTTACCATTGAGATTCCTCTGCGGATTCCTCGTTCCACGAACATATGCATTTCATGGTCTGTAAACAACTCAAGCTCGACACCCGTCTTTTTCAAGAGTGCGTCCCATGAGAGGCCTGGTGATGTGAAATAGTGCGCCGGGTCAAGACCGTACTGCTGCAAACACAATTTACGGAAATTTTCAAATACATCTGCCAACAGTGCTACATCCGTTTTTACGTAAAGGTCATGGTAATCCCCCAATGTTTTACAATCAAAAGTCTCCCATACTGTCTTCGCGTGAGCGTACTCATATTCTGCAATGTGTTCATCGTTGAGTTTGCTGTAGAAGTCTTCTTTTTTGGGCAGACTTGTTTCGCTGAATTTCACCCATGAATCCATGTACTCGTATGGGTAAATTCCCTTTTTGTACAGCAGATCACTGCCATTTGATAATGTTGATGTGATTTTTAGTGCCTCCTTTAGTGCCTCCTTTGGTGCCTCCTTTGTTGTTGCTTCTACCAACGAGTCCAAGCTTCCTTGCAAAAAGTTCAAGCTGTCTATGAAACGCAGACCTCCGACCGAAAAGGTTATGTATTTCTCCATGTTGTTTGCGATGCATTTCACCTCTTTTTGCAAATTTGACATCGCTTGCATTAAATAGTGTGCGTCGTATCCCCTAAGGTTGTGAAAAACAATTGGTATCTGGTCCGTCTTGGATTTTATTCGCATTTTAAGGTTACATGCGTTGTGCCCGGCTCCGCGGTACGCGCCCGTTATGTGGCAATGGTCTTTTACTGCGTCTCTGTAGTTTTTCTGAAGTAAAGGTTCTGCGCAGAACAAACATGCTTCCTGATTGTTTGCAATCCATTGGTCTATTTTGTCTTTTTCTTTTCTTTCCCTTTTTGGCCCAACTAATTTTATTTTTTTGAGTGCCGCGTAATAACAACCTTTGTGGCTTTGACCGCAATAACAGCCTGTATCATGGTCGCAGACGGGTATTGAGTCTAAGAATTCATCTTTTATCAAACGTTTGTTACAAATATGACATTCAGACGCGGTTTTGTATTTTTCCCAGTCTTCGGCCGACATCACAATCGGCTTTGGTGTGGCCAAACTCTCTCTTATTTTCGTTTCTTCCTGCAGTATTCCGTTAAGAAACTCTTTTACCGCATTTTCGCCCCTGTAAACTTTTGACCCTGTAACTTCACCGTCGCTTCTCACAACAATGTACGAATACCCGCACGCTTCATGCCATTCGGTCTTTTCTGTGTAGCTTTTGTTCTTTCTTTCCGGCCCGCGCTCACAGCCGGGTATCTTTTTGACCAGTGCCTCAAAGTCAGCATATATCACATAGGGCGCCTTCATCTGTTTGTGGTAATTTTGGAAAGCGAGGATGTTTTTCCCCTCTTCTGGCATCTCAATCCTTGTCGGCCTGCCGTTCACACCATTGCAATATTTTTTGTGGTTCTCGAGCAAGTCCGCTCTTGAGAAACCTGTTAAGCACATCATGCAGTAGTGTTTTGCATTTCTGTTTTTGCTTTGATCGAACAGCAAAGCGCTTTCTCTTTTTACGTAACAATAGTGCTGAATTTTCCCTGACTCAATCAACATCAGGTTTATTCTCGGTACGTTCGGTTCTTTTCTGCTTATCCTGTGCACAATCACAGTGTCGTTTTCCCAGCCGAACACGTTTATTGCAAGGTTTGGGTTTTGTTTTTCAAGCTTGTCGATTTGTTTTACCGGTGTTGGAAAGTCAATTCCTTTGTAGTTTATGCCATCATTTTTAACCAGATATCTGCTCGGTCTTTGTGGGTTCTTTCCATCTTGTGGAGGAAATAAAGCAGCTCTTAGAGCCCACTTCAGGCATTCGTTGTCTTTGTTTTTTACATTTATTATTGCCTTCTTTTTTGCTAGATCGGCTGGAAGTGGCAAAAAGGTTCCTCCGCGCAGTGGATGATATTTTGCGACATTCACGTATGCTAACTCTATACTTTCAATTTCCCATCCTGATCCTTGCAATGACCAGTTTTCTATTTCTCCCTTTATTCTTCCCATGAATTGATCATATTTTTGTTCTATCTGTTCTTTGTCATACCTTGTAAAAACGTGCGGCTGGTCCTCTTTGAAATAGTGCGACATTTCTTGCGTTTCTCCGTTTCTTTCTATTTCAAAATTTACTTTTAGCCCGAAGCTCACCTTTACACTTCCCAACTTTAGAATTTCCTGTTCAATCAAATTAGTATACTTTTCTTTATTTGCACTTCTAAACATATAAATATCTTTGTTGTTTTGATTTGTTTGAGATACATTCATTATCCATACACGAAGCCATTCCTGGAAATTACTCTGACTTATTTTAAACACATCACGTACAGGAACACGTTCAGGTTGTAATGGTTGAGGAAGATTTCTATTTTGCTCCCTCGTTATTGGACCGTAAAAAGTTTGCAGAACATTATACGAAAATCTTGCGGCTGCCATCTCGCCTTATATACAAGTGCAGATAATTGTTCAAATGGAAAATAATTCTGGCACACTTTTGTATATAGACAGTGCATACATTTCTTCAAAAGAAAATAATTATTTTTGTGTGTCACATCCGATCGCTCGGTTTGGGGTCACGCTATTTGTTTACTTCCATGCTTGCTTATTTTCTCTCACACCACACACATATATAATGAGGGTTCTAGCAGAAATTTTATAGCACAATCCAAACAAAGCTTTATTATCAAAAACTAGGCGAGCATGGGAGCCTAGTTTTTAATAATAAAGCTTTGTTTGGATTGTGTTATAAAATTTGTGCTAGAACCCTCATTATATATGTGTGTAATTCCAATGAAACGATTTCATTGGTTGGGAAATGAAATCAACTGGCTTTTGGTGTGGCATGATCCAAATTAAACTTATCTCGTTTTCTCAACTAAAAATAGATTTAAAGCAGTACAAGAAATAACATTTACTGTAGATTCTTGTGTATAAAATTCTCTGTTTTGTTGTTTGGGTGCAAACAATCGAAAGCAGGGTTTAGACATAGTGAAAGATACCTGTAGCTTCTGCGAAATCACAGTTACAATAAAATTATGTTGCCATGGCAACTCACTCTTTTCCAGTCCCCACCAATCAGTTTTCAATATTTTAGTAATTTTCAGCTAGGAAAAATGAAACCAGGAAACAAAACATCTACCAAACCCATTTATACGTTTACCAGATCATGCTTATAAGGCATAATCAAAATGGAAGGCCAAAATTTGCCAGAAAAGCTTTTAGCATCAAGGGGACTGGAACCCAGTAAGTTGCCATGGTAACAAAATTGCTAACAACAACAACAATCTTTTATTTTGTGCCCAGAAAATTGCCTAAGCTTATGTTGTGGAACACAACTAGTAGAGTATTGCTACAAAGAATCAAACATTTCTGATACAAATTGGCTGAGATATCTCTTTCTTCGTATTTGATAAAAATTTCGTTGTCAGTTTATGGTACCATTATTTTGCTAATTTGCATATTTTATAATCTTGAATATCTCTAAAAAGAAAAGAGAAATTTGAAAACAGTTTAACAGAATTTTTCTTCTCATACAGACTAGTACTTGTTTGTGTTTTCAAACGGCTTAATAGAAGGAAGGATGTGAATTTGATCATAGTAGCACTTTAATTCAAAGTAATGATTTAGTACTTAAAAGCCGCAATTAACAGGGCAGTAAGAATTAGGTTTTCAAACCTGATCGGCAAGCAAATAAAGGGCTGAATTGCCTCGGATGTGCTTCTTAATGAGTGCACCATTCCACAGTCTCCGCTCACCATGAAATCTCAGCCTGGTCCGATTTTCAACAGCTGAAGCACAGCTTAGTCTAAATACGTAAATGAAAAGAAACCATAGTTACATGCAAAATTATGTTATCACTTTCTTTAGTAAGACCTCAACTTAATCCATTTCACAGTCCTTATTGATGAAGACTGTTATATAATACATTATCATACATGAAACTGCAAATTCATAAGTACATGCAGCTTCTTTTCCAGCCCTGTGCTTCAAGTGGAGAGAATAAGACAATGATGTATGAAGTATACACCTTTTAATCCAGTAATTCCTGTACTATACCATTGTATGCTAGGCCAGTTAATGGAGCAAAGGTAAATAGATGACACGTTTTGTAACGAAACTGAGGCTTTGATACACCAGCATGATTATAGAACAAGCAGGCACACCCAAGGAAAACAGGAAGAATGAGGCAGCTATGCATGCTTACATGTATAACTATCATACCCACTGACCACTATTGGTGTTTCTTTGAATAGGAACCATACACAATGGCTAAGCTTACTACATGTATGAACATCTATAATTTCAATATTAAAAGTTCAAACATAAACAAATTGTCATGATGTCCATATATGGTCAGAAATCCATTGTTATGTATATGTTACAGGTCAAAATTAGCTTTAGGTCATTTTTTTCAACCTTGGTTATATTTTTAACCTGACAGTCGAACCCCGCTATTTCGAACGAAGATCAAATTCCCATGGATTTACCCTTATGTTTTCAGTCATTTACTATCAGCTATTTCGAACTCTGTTATTTCGAATTCCCCACTATTTCGAACTGATCGTTCTTTCCCTACACCTTAAATCAACCCCATTATTTCGAACTTGTCAAAAACAGAGTGCGTACATAAGAGCACAGCTGGAAACGTATTGCATTTTATTTGAGCTCGTGTTGTGTAATTGGTGACTTAACAATTCTTGACTAACAGTATTGTGCAAAAGAAATGCAAACGAATCTTGACGAAATCCGTTGCTTTTCGTGGCTTTTTGAAGAAATTTCGCTCCAAACGATATTTCTCCGCATTTTCGTGACACCTATTGTTTTGAGTCGCGCGAAAATTCGAATGATAATTCACCGTGCACGATCAGCTGCCGCGAACTTTCGAGCGACTTTTTGGCCTGTTGATCTTTACATTTACTGCAAAGTACGCTGTGAGAGCACTGTGAGTAAAACACACGAATCTTCGTTCCGTAACGCTAGCGTAAAACAAAGCCGGAAAAATTTTGTGGCTTGAGGTTACAATCAACACCAAAGGTTAAAATAATCTTAACTGGTTCTTCTCTGCCAAGTGTTAACTGTTAAAAAGATCCGTAAAGACAAAAGTATCGCAATTCTAGCAAAAACTTGTTCTTTATGACTCGATTGGAAGTGTAAACACACATGCTGTTTCCCGACGTAACCCCAGTCTCTGCTCGGCCTCATTGCAACAGCATCGGTTTCTTAGAAATCAGCCAATACTTTACATTATTGTTATCCATCATGTCACGAGCGTGTTTTTCGTTCGTTTTGAAGCAGTCTAACGAATAGCACGATTAAAAAAACCATGGAGTACAGAGTGCTTAACACTTGTTGAGGACGGATTCATCTTCCTGCTCCTTCCACAGCCGTGAAGACATGGTGTCATGGCACTTCGAAACGCGTTTTGAATACAAATCACGGACCTGTGCATGGACTTAATGCAGCTTCTGAAGACCTTTGAAAACAAAAATGGTAATACACAGTATTGCTTTGAATATGATGGAATTTTCAGAAGGATCGGTTAAGCCATTGAGTGAAGAATTGACCGCAAAAGCTGTCGGCTAAAATTAAAACTTTCGCTTTCAGCGTGAACATGTGAATAATTTATGCACTTATCATTGGCTTTCCCGGGGGTTGACCCTGGAGACACCCCCTGGGATTTGCTTTCAGGCTCAAACAAAAACTTTCTAAATCCCTGGGGTATGGGGCAAAAAATTCACACCAATTTCCCCTCTCCCCGGGGCTAAGATGAAGACAAAAAAACTTTTATTTACAAAAAAGACAGACAAATCTGTCTATTTTTGCCACTTTCTTTGCACTGAGTTTTAGCAGCAGCATCCTAGAGACTTCAAATGCAGTAATCAAACTGCAGTAGAGTTTATTTGTTGGATGCAAGTCCCAGGGGGGGTACTCGGGATTTCAAGTGACGGGGATGATCGAATGGGAGCAAAAATCAAGACCCAAAAAAATCCCATGCCAAATTTCTGACCTTAAAATTTTAAACATTAAAAAATTAAGAAACCATCGCTCTCAATGCTTAGAGACTGCATGGCCTTCAAAAGACTCGGATCTTCAAGCCTCGCAACTGTGGTAACGAAATGTTATCCAACGAACTAACTGCCACTTCAGATAAACAAGATGACGGTTGGAGATCCACTGATCCGATACACATAAAATACTGCAACATTCTTTTAAAGACTATTATGAATCTTTCAACAAACATGAGCCAATAAACCAAACGAAATATGGCACAGAGCTAGAAAACACAATGCCATAAAGATTATTACTGTAACAGCACTAGAGAGCATAAAATCCTCTGTTAACAGACTGAAGGCTTACATTTAGCGACCAGCAGGAGCCGTTTTTGGCCTGTCACATTTTATATTTTCACTGCTGATCGACCAATGTCTAACAAATCCCGGGGGTTCATCCCAGGGGTCTGGCGCATTCGTTTCAAAAACAAAACAATGCCCCTACCCTGCGGGACAATTTTTTTTTCAAAAAGGCACCATTCCCTGCATGTTCCCGGGGGTGTCCCCGGGGTCAACCCCCGGGAAAGCCAATGATAAGTGCATTACTCTTGCGTGCAGAATTACACGGCTTTGTAATTTGCGATGTTTTGACGCTTTTGAATACATTTCTTGGCTTCATCTTAAATAAAATTTAATTCAAAGCAAAGTTTCTTTCACATTTCTTTCATTTATCAATCCATTGTTCGGAATTTTAAGTTTTTGAAGCAAACACATTTGACACACGTGTTGTTATCTTATACGCATGTTTTTGCGAGACTTCCTTCAGTGTGTATAGCCGCTTTGTTTTGAGTTGTGTTTATAGCTTAAGAAAATTACTAAGTACTGTGCTTCAGAAAATAGAAAGGAGTATGTTTATTGACATTAAAAGCAAAGGAAAGCGTAGAAAGCGTTGCTTGTGTTCATTTAGTGGTTTGAATTCTGTAGTTTAGAAAGGGATTTTACGCTTTTTCACGCTGCCGTGATATGTAAATATTATTGTCATTTCGAATTTACCGCTTTCCTCATGTTTTCTGCACCAAGAAAATACCTTAGTACTATTGAATTAATGGCAGTGTAAGTTGTACAGAATGAAAACCTTCCTTTTACCAGAGTATTTTACGATATTTCTAAGACTCTGGTCTTTGTTTCTTCCCCAAAATCGAGCCTAAATTTATCACACGGAGCTGCAGATGTTTTGGCGTCACAAACTGAACGAAATGGGCTTACAGTCTTCGTAAAAAAGGCAACCTTACGCTAACCAAAATCGAATCCCCAGTAGCTGAACTCGATCCAGTCATTGAGGTCATGGAAATTCGTCGAAATATTGGCCTTTGTTTTAGCGAATTGTCGCTCCAAGCGCTGCGAATTTCTGCTTGAATTTTCGCGCAAACTTTTGACGAAAAGTCGGGGAAACAAAGAACGAAATTCGCACATTTCTTTTGCATTACTTTTGCACAATACTGAACGTGCAGTGTCCAGCTGTGTTATTCTGACATTGGCTCATTGAGCGATGAACACATCCTCGCAGAGTTTCGTGAAGAAAACCAGATGGAAGTGGATGATGGCCATGATGGAAATGAAGATGAACAACAAGAAGAAACTCCCAAGTGACCAACGAAGAGTGAGGTCCATCAAGCAATCGAGATCGAGACTCTCTCACGCTACAGTTTGTTTGCTGTTGAGGGAGCCAAGATTTGACAGCCAGTTGTCTTTCACAATCGACAAAAGTATTCGAAAAAAAAACAAATACACCAGAATATTCAAAGATTTTTCAATGCAACAGCCACTAGGCACAAAAAATGATTCATTGTTACGAATTTTACGCTTCCCTGGTTATTTCGAAACCCCGCCATTTCGAACTTTTTTTCCATTTCCCTTGGGACTTCAAAATAGCAGGGCTCAACTGTAGAAAATAGTAGAAAATTAAATAAAAAGACCTCCCCTCCCTTGCTGTCTCTGAACCCTCTCCACCATCCTTACTTACCGTCCCCTACCATCTGCTATTACCCTCCCCCCCCCCCCCCCTCTTAGTAGTGTCATCTATTTTATTTTCTTTTTTACCAACCTGCACTTCTAGGATTTTTAAAAAAATCTCAACCTCCATTTGATTTGCTGTCCAACCCGGCCCTAATCCAATTTGCCACAGGAAATGTTGGGTGAATCACTATTTTTTTTAAATAAATATGACTCTAATCCAAACTCTAACCCTAATAATAACCCTAAATTTTACCTAGGTTGAAAAAAATAACCTAGGTTAAAAAAAATTAAATTTGACCTGTAACATATATATACATGACAGATATCCTGTGATGTACATAGCTTGCCAAGATTCTACCAATCTTCTATAGTGCTGCAAAACCACAGTGCTTTAAGGAGGCTCACAACGGTTTCCAGCAATTTCAAGCTCTTAAACTTTGATGGGCCAGTACTACAAAACTTTATCAGTTGCTGCTACAATAATGATATCAAACAAATGTTCAATCATTGCTGAATAAGTTGTGGTCCTTTTCATGACGTCACTGGTTACTATAGCAACAGTTTTACCTGTTAAAAACACCCTTAATTTTCTCTTTAAGTGCTTATAACTCAAAAACAAGTCCGGTGACCCCCATTTTTTATCATTGAATAATGATTGGCATGTTAAGATGCAACTTTTTGCAAAGTTAAAACAATTTCTCCGGAGCGGTTTCAGAGCCACCTTAAATTTTCGAAAATTTAAGGTGGCTCTGAAACCGCTCCGGAGAAATTTTTTTAACTTTGCAAAAAGTTGCATCTTAACATGCTAATCATTATTCAATGATAAAAAATGGGGGTCACCAGACTTGTTTTTGAGTTATAAGCACTTAAAGAGAAAATTAAGGGTGTTTTTAACAGGTAAAACTGTTGCTATAGTAACCAGTGACGTCATGAAAAGGACCACAACTTATTCAGCAATGATTGGACATTTGTTTGATATCATTATTGTAGCAGCAACTGATAAAGTTTTGTAGTACTGGCCCATCAAAGTTTAAGAGCTTGAAATTGCTGGAAACCGTTGTGAGCCTCCTTAAGCTGTAAATTATATTTCGTTGACAATTATTTTCAACAGTTGAATAATAAAACAGCTATCTTGGTCAATCTTGCCAAGTATCAGGTGATATTCTGCACAATTTTGCAGGATAATATTATTAAAATAATACTATTTGCCAATACTAAAAACAATACCTTTGAGTGTTTTGTAAAATAGGGAAATTTAAATGTAGTTGTTCTAGTACATCCTTTTCTGTCATCTCTGACGTGAAGTTTATTTTGCCTACATACTGTCCTTTCCCGCGTTTTTTTATTTGTGCCATTTTGATTGTGTTTGGCATGAACACTTGACCATTCTCTCCTTCAGTGATATCACTGTCAAACAGAACCACAACACTCTTGCCACTGGGATTTGGTGCATCAGGGTTTCTCTTGTATCTTTTAGCATCTGGCTCTTCACCACTAGATGCATCCTTCTTTCCACTCTTTGCATGTTCCATTGTCTGTAAAAAAAGATAGCGTGTTGATATTCTCAATCAATACCATCATATTCTCACTTTTTATAAGTCAATATTTAACCAGTACAAAGATTAAACTTAAGGACGTTAGCGCCAAAATCTTCCCACGTTCAGATTTTTAAATAAATTTACCTGCAGTTAGATAATGACTAACTCGTGTCAGAAACGAAAAAAAATTGGGGGGTCACCACGCTTGTTTCGGAGATAAACCGTATGGAAGACCACAGTATTTATGGAAGCTTTGATAATTGATTCGAATTAGCTTACCTTGATTCAAGTTTAAAAAAAATGAAAATGAACTAGTACAGCCAAGGTTTTTGTGTTGGCCTTAACTCAAACAGGCCTATTAAGTAAATATTTGCAATTGGTGTCATTTGTTTTTTGTGTAAATGGAGAGAATTGGTAAAGGAAACTTTCTACGTAAAGAAAAACAGGGGTCACCACGCATCTATGAGAGTTAAATCATCGTGAAGTTATCGCAACGGCTACTCAACCTATATGTGGTTGGAAAGTTTCCTCAGCGCGCGCGCTCGATGCATGATGTGGCGTAACGTTGCGACAGGAATTACGTGCGCAGTAAGGATGCGCATAAACAATTAGTGCGAACGTCCTTAAAAGGGATCACTGCAAACCAACACTTGTATCAATTTCAAATTTAGTTTAACATTATAAATTATTACTTCCATCGCTTTTAATATTCTGGTAATATATAAATATTCTTAGTTACAAGCTTTACAAAATATCGGTAAACATTTCCCTCCTGTTTTGGTGCAATATTTTGAACTTCATATAGTGTACAAATGCTACAGACTTTGGTTAGTCAATTTTTATTCTGGATTAGTGCTAACTGGCTGGGGCATGGGGGGCAGTGTCCGTACTCTTTTGAGCTTTTGAAATTCCATGACTTTCCATGACCTTCTCCATGATATTGATGAACAAAGAAGGAAATCATCTTTCATTTTAGGATACATTTTTACTATTTTCTTCACGAAGAAACCTAATTTATTTTGTGCTTTTTAACAAATATAATTTTCCATGACTTTCTTCCATGACCTACACTTAAATTCCATGACTTTTCAGGCCTGGACTTGCCAGAATCTTGGGTAGAAAATTGCAGCCTGGCCTACCAAACTCTGGCCCTGTTCAAGGTGGCTCTATATAGTAATTTTCAAAGCTTTGATATTCATATGCATGAAATGATTTCTACCTTGGCAAATGTTTCTCGCATAGGACTTGACAAAAAAGTCTACAGACAAAAAGTAATAGCTTTAGTCCACGTAAGGAAAACCCCTTCAGTACCAAAGGCTTCTTGCTATGGCAACCACAGTTTTTTGAGGCTACTGTACTTCTAGACGGTGTTTCTCTATTTATACACGGTCAATTTTCTCTATTTTTGACGAAACGAATTAAACATCTAACAAGTTTCAGCTGGCAAAGCCATCAGAAAATCTGTACATAAATTTCAGTTGAAATCGCAATTTTCGTTTTTCTCACGCACTGCATTAATGTATGTATAAAATTGATGATTTTTTCCTGAGAACGAAAACAAGAAAAATCCTATACATGTGCCAATTTTCAACAAAATTCACCGTTTGGAATGTGCCCAACATGCATGTTTAGATCGCTCCAAAACACTTGTTTTTCATGACGTCATCAAAATAGAATTTACAGTTACAGTACTGCGCATGCTCGCGGTTCACTTTCTTCCAACGTGCAGAGACGTGCAGAGCTTTTCCCAGTTTCAGAGTCAAGTTTGCTTTTTAATACTACGACTAACTGCAAAACTAAGTGTTGTTATGGTCATGCAGATGTGCTTGCACTTGTGGTTTTCTCTGCTGCTTTGAAGTGTTTGACGATCCTGGCTATAATACGGGTTGTTTTTGTCACTCGCGGGGCCTTGCAAGTTGCTGACGATGGAGGCTGAGACAGGATGCCAACAAGCCCTTTTACTCCGAACATCTCGAAAACATTCTGTAGGTCTTGATATGACATGCCACTTCCAGCTATTTTTTCAGCAATCTGTTGCTTGATTTGAAATTCAGCATTTGTTGGATGAAAAAGAGTTCCTCGGAAAGTCTGCAGGAGTTCGTGGCGACGATCAAGGTATTTCATGTCGTTTTCTGCGTACTGGGTTGTTGACATGTTCTCTGTCAACATGTCTTCTGAAATGTTCAGACGGGAGTAAAAAACTATTCTTCATAAAGTTTTAACATCCTCCATTGAATCGTGTTAAGTGACACAGTTTCCACTGGTTGGTTATCTTTCAACAGGGTCCTGACACCACTGACTCCTCGGAGGCTTAAACCGTTCACCCTAGTTGCATGAATATCAACATCTCTCAAAGGCAATATGTAGTCGTTGAAACAGTGCAAACCTGATCGATCAACTGCTGAAAGTTGACATATTTCTGCTTTTTACGAGAGGTGTTTGTTTCAATGTCGTACATGACGAAATTGTATGCATTGTTTCTGTCATAGGAAAATTTTTCGGCCACTGGCCTGACAGTTAATTCAGGAATGTATTTTTCAAAGTTTTTCAGCTCCTCACTTGAGATTTTCAAATTGATGATGTCAAATTCTTCTATCAGTTTACTTGAATTGTTTGGGTCAAGGTTAAGTCCTATGCCACTTTGATACGTGTTTCCTTCCTTAGATTGTTTTCGAGATTCAAGATTTAACTTCTGTTTGTGTAGTTGAGCTCTTCAGCGTTTGAAATCAATACTGTTTTTTCTTAGTTTATCCTGGGTAGCTTTATGGTCCATCTTTTCAATGTGGCTGATACAGTGTATACCAGGTTCAATATTCAGGCTCTGAAGTGTTTGGCCAATGTACTGATATGCAAGGTTTACTTGCGAGATGCCGCAGGCCACTCTAAAGTCATTACTGTCACTTGCACCATAGTATCTAATTTTGGGATTTTTCGTGCCAATAACACTGTTAAGAACCTCGTTCCGTTGTGAATTAGCCCCAGGTGATAACTTTGCAACTACTATGTCAGTACAGTACTCGTCAAAAATTCTCTCCAAAGCTTTTCTTAAGTCATCACCATAGAGATCTTTGCTATAGGGCAAGTCAGAATGTTGAAAGTTCATAGGGTCTTTCTTGGCTCCACACGAGGATTCATGGCACTTTTCATGGTTTCCAAACGAATGTGGTATAATGCTTTTTAAGGATTTTTGAAGGGCTGATGCATTTCCTTTATTTTGAGAGACACTGTTAGTAAAACATTTGACCAAGTAGTTGATAACTTTCTGTGAGAGAGTGGATGAATTTAAAAATTTCCCCTGTTGGCTTAGGTTATACAACCTAGTAGTTAGTGATCTTTTTGTGTGCACAGTGTCTGTCCACTTTTCTACCGAATAAGGGACCTTCTGCTTAAATGTGTGCAGCTGTAGTGGAATCTTCATCTCCAATGTAAACAGAAAGTTTAATATTAGAATTTAGGCTTTCAGTAAACAAATGGACTGCAGCCATAGGCTCCATTGCTTTTGATGATGCTGTGTGATTCACTCTACAGTTGTGTTGCTTTGCTTTTTTTTCCTGATTTTTTTGCATTTGTACAAATTCGGCAGGATTTTGTTTTCCTAGTATAATCCATAACCTTCCCATTCATTAAACCCATGACTGCAGCATGACCTGTTTTTGAGTTATGCCCCTTTCCCCTCTTTTGCCAACCCATGTCATAGGAGCAGGGGATACTGATGCAGCCTTGCTCATCTGCTTTTGCACCATTTTTGATGGCAGCATTTCTCTCCTCTGACATTGCAATTTTGCAACTGTTCTTGGCTACCTTCTCAACTGCATGTCCAATTACTCTTTCTCTACTCTTGAAAGTTACTGCTTTCATAGAGGGAATATTTAAAGTGGACAGTAAATTATTTAGGTGGGTTTCACTGATTCCTGTATGCAGACACCCAAGAACAGCTCTTGAATTGACATCATGACTGAGGGGACCTCTTTGACCAGTCCTGTGTTCACTGGAGGTCTTCACAACATTCTCCTTGCCACACACTCCACAGGTAACTGAAAACACTGAGGCTAACCCACATATTTTTCTTCTGTTATGTTCCACCATGACAGATGGACTGAAAATAAAGTTGACAAATTGATTGTTCAGGGAAATACTGATATTAATTTTTGTTCTTGTGGTGAATTCTCTCTTGTTATTGTAATAGATGAACACAAGTGAATGTTGCAAAGGCTAGCAAACTTTTACAAAAATAATTAATGGTGAATGCATTTTCTGGTCTTTGAATAATTTACAACTGCCTTTTTGTTCCAAATTTGCCCCCTCCCCCCCCCCCCCCAAAAAAAAGTAATTGTTAAAAATACAAACTGTAAGGGTGAGGTGAGCTTTAGCAATATTCAGAACACTGCCAGCTGTCGGGATCTTTGTGACTTTTGACTAAATTTGAGGAAAGTTGTTTCTGTTTATTCTAATTTTAGTCTTGTAGTAGAACTGTGCAATTGTGCTCCACTTGATAATAGGCCAATCAGAATTGAAATTATTTTTCAATGTTATTGTAATTTTATGAAGATATGTAATCAAGTCTCTATTTTTTTTTGTGGAAGCCTGATTATAGTTCTCAAAACTGAGACTCCATTTTGGCTTTTCCTTAGTGTTCATTTATTTTTTGAAGCATGAAAGAGTTTCTTCTCACCTGATTTACAATGCTGACAGCATTTCAATGAACTTCTCAAAACATCCAAGTCTATAATTCTGTACCCATGTGGACTGCAATTTTCCTTCTTTGTTTGTTCCTGATAAAAATTCAGAACTTCTACTTTTTAGTGGCAATTATATATTGTAAGCTTGAAACTGCAACAAAAATTATACCGGAATTTAAAACTGAAATGTCAAACTGTTCAGGTAAAATCCTGTTGTCAAGATAGCTTGCAATGAACTGCCAGTGGTATATAAAATGTTAAACAGAGAATTGTTTGAGAGCAAAACAAGTTGTGTTTTGACCTTTTTCACGCGAGTTGCTTGGTGCATTAACTAAGAAATATAAAATTTTAACCACACCTGGCTTGCACAGGTTTCTCTTTTCATCAGTGGAGACCATTCCCCAGCACTGTCTTCGAAATCCAATTTTCTTTTTGCTCTCCACTCCCTTATCCCGTGAGTCCTCTTGTCCATGCTTACATTTTCAGTGGGTTTCTTTCGCGCGAATCGCCTGTTTTTGTCACGCAGTTGCGTTGGCTGTTCTGGTGTCAGATGCACCTCTAAAGACCCTTCAGTTGCTGTTGGTGTTTTGTCACCCAAGGAACTCAATGCGAAGCCTCCGACCATAAATAAACAGCGACCATTTTGAGGCTTTCGGCTACAATCACGACCTTCTTCTCTTGCCGATGTCGGCTCAAAATAAAGTACTTTGTAATGTGTCCTGGCTTTCACAGCGTCAGAATAAGACGTAACAATTGTATTTTTACATGTAAACAGATTTCTTGCAGTTTTTTGTCGAACACTTGTTCGGGTCACACACGATAGCAGCAAGTGAAACACCACTCGCGATAAAAGTCGCGCCGCCATGTTTATTTTTGTTTTTCCTTTCTTTAAATACTCACATGCTCAGACCATTTCGTACCCATTCCTAGCACGCCAAAAAACTATATTGAGCCACCTTAAGACACAAACCTCTGATTTCCTACCCTATTTAAAGTGATTCCACTGAATTGCATTGCGCATCCTTGCTGCGCACGAGTTTTCGCGTCATTTAGCGCATGCACGAACGCGCGCGCACACACAACATTACGGCTTTTCTTTTAAGTTAAGCTCAGAAGAGAAATAAATGGTCATTTTCTTCTAAACGAGCACGGTGACCCCCATTTTTTAATGCATAAATTTAAAAGACATCCGGTTGACTACAATATATCGCAATTTAAAGAAAAGTTAAATACTCTATTTTTTTTGAATGCTTTAAAAAGTACGTTTTGAGCTAGTGCTGCTTACGCACGCATGCAGCAAAATGCTTAATTTCTTTCATAATCTTAATTCCAGTTTAATTAAAATAGTTTATTATGTAAGATTAAAGTCTATTTCGCTGAACTGCTTCAATATTTTAATGCAAGAAATGATTTTTTTCTAGAAATGATAGTTCCCTTTTCGGATTATGAGGGTTCCTAGTATGAACCTCATGGGTCATATGTTTACTATAATAGCCATCCAGATTGCACAAAAACGAGCACGGTGACCCCCATTTTTTATTGCATTTTTGTAACTCTCATAACATAGTTATGAACTGGACCAAGTCTCAGAAAATTTTAAATACTCGTTCTTTTCAGTGGAATCACCTTAAAGACAGAATGCCACGTTTCGATACCCCAACTAATTAAGACATCTGTTGTAGCGAAAGTAGGTCGTTTAGCCCCGAAGTCGTTTAGTCCCTAGTCTGTTAGCCCCGAGTCCGAAGTCGGTTAGCCCCCAAAGTGAAGTCGGTTAGCCCCCAAAGCGAAGTCGGTTAGCCCCCAGTAAGATGTTTAGCCCCCAAATAATATCTGACTCTAAACTCGAGAAATTATTCAACTTATGCTGTGAAATCTTTCGCAAAAACGATAAGCTTACTTTTATGAGATGGCATTCCTTGATCATTTGCTTCGAACAAATTCGCAATGGAATGGAAGTATACCTTGCTTCACAATGTCATCGTCATCATCTCGAAAGTATTTCATCCAAACTCAAGCCGAAGTGTTTGTTTAGAAGTTAATAATTTAAGAACGTGTTCAATAAAGTACTAGATATCATATAAAAGAGGTGAAGGATCCGTTAATGTCATTAGACTATCCATCACGATACAACTCGATTATGCTTATGATTACAATTACGATTACGATATGGATAACTGTATAAGTTGCGCAAACGTCGTGCGTCCGAGGCAGCAAGCCATGCAGTGCGATAGTTGCCACAGGTGGCAGGTGGTTTCTGAAAAGAAGCTCAGAAGAGTGCAAAGGCGAAAGTACAGGCAGCTGCAGGCCAAAATTTTCAGCCTTTGGGCAGAATTCAACAATGGTGAGCGAAGCTCAAGACAACTACTTAGGGCCTGCTCTTACCTTAATGGGCCAAGCTTTTAAGACCATGCATTTAAAAACAACTGTAGGATACTAGGATAGGCCTAAGCTTCGAAGCTGATTTAGGTTTAGTCGTTTTAAAATTTACCTGGAACATAATTGTAATTTTTTCATGTCGTTTTCATTTTCCATCGCCTTTTCAGAAAATTGTAAAAATTATGTTATTCTTGTAAATAGCGTTTTCTTGTTATATTATAATGTAAGGATAAATAGGATAGGATTATATTAACATTGGCCAAAGTCATTCTTGTAAATAGGTTCTATATTATAATGTAATAATTTTTTTTATTACTTACTGTATTACTTTTTTAGTCTTTATTCTTAATGTTAATCTTCGCTGCATTATAACCAGTTCCTCTTTTTCTTTCCTCTTGTGACGTGAAGATAACAAAAATAAAACCCCTATATTCTATATCTTCGCCAATTTCACGCATCTGCACACATTACGGGCCTACCCAGTGCTGTATCACGTGATGTTTGCCTTCAAAATAAATTCCTTCCAACATGATGGCGTCGGCAATAAAATTATCCTGGTCTCGATTGTATAACAACTCCAGACGACTTCAACCAATGAGAATCAATAATCAATATAATCAATAGTAATCAATTAAAATCAATTGTAATCAATTGATTGATATTGAAAATCAATAAAAATCAAAGCTGCAATGTTGAGTGATTTTCGATTTTCATTGATTTTCATTGATTGTCATTGATTGTCATTGAAAATTCTAATCTGGTTTTTTTATTGTTTTTAATAAATCTCACGGTTAAGGTGGTACTTACCGGTCAGATGGGTGTAAAATGAGGCCATTTTAAAATAATTTATCAACTTTGTGTGAGTTCCTAATAACACTACCCCAAGGTAATTTTTACCGTAGAATCCGAATTTGAAGTCAGAAATGTCAATTTCCCATCAGAAAGGTGTGAAAATTAACACCTAAAAATGTCACGCAAATAAATACTTATATGATTTTCTCCCTAGCTTTTCTCTTAAAACCTTTCTGCTTTGTAGCATTTAATACTTGTAAAAAAAGGATTCTTGTCTGACTTAGCCGCCATCCAAATGTTAATCAAACAAAAAATAATTGAACCTTTCTAAACCAAACACGTGACATACCGTAATGTCGATCCGAAGCAACGATACATGGCGGCTAAGTCAGGGAACATAGCTTCATTTGTGTTTGTTAACTCCGCCAAATTTCAGAAGAATTCAATAAAACCCGTGGAAGTATTTTTATTTTCGCGCCACACGTGCCGAGAATCCGTCAAATTTTGCTTGTTTTTGCGTCCTCGTACGCACAATTCTTGTCCGCCATGTTTGTTTTCTGTTGTCTACGTTGCATTGGCTTCTGGGACACGTATTTCGTGGAAGAAACAAGGAAAATGACGTATTTCGAGCATGCTACGTGTCCTCGAAAGAAACAAAACGGGAGTCCCTAGCAACCGCCATAAACAATGGCACTACGATCCTTTTGTCAGCGGTAACAATGCGCACTCGCCATTACGCATAAGTATCGCGCGTGTTCGAATAACATATCGAGTATACACGCGGGGATTTTTGATGCTTCGTCGTGAAGATTCAAGTTCTGCTGTTATTCAGCTTATAATCTTGTAATTCTTTTATTGGAAATAGACTGTGAAGGATAAAAGAAATATCCAGCGACAACAGTGGTTCTCTTGTGTTTAGAGCTCACAATTTCAATGCACCAAACACGTTTGATGCGTATTTTCGTACGATCGTTCTCGACGACATGAAAAATATTCTGGCTGGCAAATATGCTCAAGAATGCTTCATTCGCTGGAAAGAGTTCAAAGATGGATATTTGGGATTCTTTAACCGGCTTCGAGTAGTAAATGTATGTAGTTTATTCTTTGCTGTTGTGGCATAATCAGCATTCGATTATAGTTTATAATGTTGAGAAGTTGTGAATCGCCCGGTCGAGGAAGCAAAGACCAAAGATTGATCTGGCCGCTTTCGATACTTTTGAAGATACTCTAATGCAAGCGGAATGTTTATTCGCCGAAATGGTCATGCGAGTAGTTGTGATATAAACTTGTCAAAACCTACATTTCTCAACTATGAATTTGACTTGCCAGGTTCTATGATTTGTGATACGCATTTTGTTGCGTGATTGTGTACATTACATTTAGCTAAATTAAAAAAGTTTGGTTCTTCACCGTTTGAGACATAAAGAATACTAGAATATTACAAAAGAGTCTGTTGGTATTTGCTTTTGTTACAGCTGGTCGTTTTGGAAGTTTAATTTGCTTTCAATGCCTGTTGTCAGTGTTGTTGGTTTGCTGTAGCTTCGATGACAGAGTGCAGTGCGCGAGACCGGAAGGGAGTATACGCGCAAAATTTCAAAATGGCGGCTCAAAATGGCGCCCGTAACAACGAAATCTATCCTTTCATTACTCCGAAACAAGTGAACAGAAAAGCTCCAAATTTTGGCAATGTTCCTAGATATGACCGAAACTTAATCTAGCAGAAAATCAAGGTAGCTTGTATTTTTACCCCTGACCGGTAAGTACCACCTTAAGAAAATAGACCCAGTTAAGTTAAAATGTTCTGATATTCGATAATAAGTAAAGTACCACAGAAACAACAGTAATAATTTAACAGTAACTATTTATTATCTTTGCTGTACTGACAGCTACTTCAAACATGCGCATGCATTTCCTGTCATAATCGAATGTTTGTTGATATGACAGTAATAATAGTGTTACTCGAACTTGCCTTATATAATTTTTTATTTTTCTATTTCTCAATTCTAAATAGTTCAATCAATCAGAAATATCTTAATATGAAATCCGGCTCACACACCGCATGCACATACTAATATTTCCTCGTTCCAACCAGGCAGGCGACGATAGTTGAAAATTTTGCGAGAAAATCAAGCCCCGTCCATAATTTCTCTGGTAATTTCTACATAAAATATAACCTTCTGTGGGACGATGCAAAGAAGCTGAATGTATAAAACGTCCCGGTACAAAACACTTATCAAACCAGATTGGGCGTTAATTACATGTATGCTTTGTAAATCATGAATAATCGGGTTGAGCAACGAACTTTCTAGCCAAACTGAACATGCAACAACGGGCCAATGTTGACCCTTGCGACTGAAAGGGAAGATAACATAACTATAATTAATAGGAAAATTGAGTGTGCTTTCAGAGTAACGTTCAGAAGGTATTCAGCAACACTAAATACGCTAGCATGAAATAAAGAAATCAGCAACTCCCAAATGTAACGCACCATAATGAAATCCAAACACAAGGAGAACAACTCAAGGATAAAAAATATTTGAAGTAACATGATAAGCTTTCTTTGCATGCATTCGTCAAAATAATAAATGACACAGGGTGTCAGTCGTGATTTATGTAGACCTCTGTTCTGTTCTGATTCTCCAATCAGGATATAGAAATCTGCACAGACATGGCGCCGTTGTTGTGTCTGCAAACGTGATAAATCTAGGAAATGCCTTCGTAGCTGGGGTTTTACTGTTGCACAATCAGCTATTGATTATCAATAGAAATCAATTGAAATCAATAAAATTCAGACAACTTGGTGAGTGATTTTCGATTTTTATTGATTATGTAAATTAATCAATACTAATCAATTGATTATTATTGAATTTTATTGATTATATTGATTGAAATCAATGATTGATTTTCATTGATTGAAGTCGTCGGGAACAACTCTATATCAAATCAGTTTAGCTTTACACTTTTGGTTCCACTGATTCACATAAACTAGCCCCTGAGGTAGGTACGATATATTTCGTTTCTACAGTGTTCGCTAAATTCGACTTAAGTTCGACTTAAAAATGCGTGTTACAGCAAGAGTTGAATAATTTCTCGAGTTTAGAGTCAGATATTATTTGGGGGCTAAACATCTTACTGGGGGCTAGCCGACTTCACTTTGGGGGCTAACCGACTTCGGACTTGGGGCTAACAGACTAGGGGCTAAACGACTTCGGGGCTAAACGACCGGATACCGCCAGCCGAAATGCAAGCTCGTTTATAAAAGTGTCGGAAGAACAAAGTGAAAGTGAAAGTAGCTGTATATAAGCGGTATCCATATAAGCTTATGCGTTTGTGCTTATACTGTGAAATAGAAAATATCGCAGGACATATGGATCGATGCAGAAGTTATAACAAAGACAATACCAAGTAGGAATAAACATTATTCTTACTTCAGGTTACTTAGTTACTTACTTTTTCGCGCACTTTTTTCGTTGGACGAGCGAAGGATATCCAAGCGCTGTCATCAGTTCAAATACGAATTTCTACTGGCTCGGCTAGCGACAATTCGGAGACCGATAAGATATTTTCCCAAGGAAGAAGACTCTACATTTTTTTTATAAGTGAAAGATACTTTAACTTAAGTTAAGTTACTACCGAAAAATACTCGAGAAGACAATGAAAGCTTCCTCCTTCGAGCTTCCTTGTAAACGAAGCGAAAGAGCCGGGCAGGCCGCCAATCCATATATGGTTGGCCATATGGTTCGAACAGAATGCGTGCGCAGAAACGGAAAGTCGACTGATACAACCTTTTCGTGACCTCTGATACAACACTTTGTTCATGTGTCATGTGATCGTTCAAGTGTCGTTTTTGCTTGGAAACGTAGCCAAAATGCAAATTGTAATGAAGTCAATCATGGATGTAGCGCGCCACGAGGCTATCATGGATGTGAACTCATCATAAAATTATATTTGTCATCAAGATTCCATGAAACAGCTTTTTTAAAAGAAAATAGTAAAAATTAGAGTTCTATGAGCAGTCGGTTTTTGCTTAGCCTGCGAACGCAGACGTATTTCCGGCTGTCGCTTGTCTCCGCCGAAAACTAACAATCGGCGGAGACAAGCGACAGCCGGAAATACGTCTGCGTTCGCAGGCTAGTTTTTGCTCGAAGTCTATGAAAAGTACCAGTATGTTGTTTACGCCAAACACGACCTTTACAAAAGCAAAACAAGAAAACATTTGGCAATCGAAATCTCTGGTATCTAAGCCAGATTAAGCAGTACCGTTCACCGTTTGTAAATTAAACGTTAAACACTCTAAAATGAGTCAAATGCTTAGCGTATGTTGTCAAAGTGTACAATAATTCTCAGTACACTCTTTTTTTTATAAGAATGTTGTTTTTCCGGCCCAGGCTAAATATTCTTAATTTTCTGCCGATTTTAGGCTGAAAATATTCTTGTGAATATTCTTAGATTATGACTTATGATATCTCCGTTTTAGAATATATTGGGGTATCAATTACCTGAAAATCATACACATGTATTACATGTACCGTTCATCAAACTGTCGTCAGTATCGAACATTTGGCCAGTGCAGGTTTTCATCGTTTTACTGGCTAGTTTTGCCGTTTAGAGAAAGGAAAAACATATAATTGTTTTGTATTTACAGATTTTCAACACACAAAATTATATTCTTTTCAAAATCTCAGCCTCCGGTTTATTCTTAAAATATTCTTTAAGTTCGCAAATTTCAGCCTCGATATTCTTATAAAATATATTCTTATAAAAAAAAGAGGGTAATGACATTACAGTAAAATCCAGATATCTTGAACCTCCCGATAAAAATCGGACCAAAATCGTTTGCTTTGGATTTGCTTTACTTAGGGACAGACCATTAATTTTTCTGGAGGGGGGGGGGGGGGATGAAAAATCTCTCTCTGCAAACTTTTTTTTTATCTATGCACCTCTGCAAACAATTTTTTTTCTAACAACACCTTCCTGCAAACAATTTTTTTTCGATCTTTTTTAACCACGATCTGACACAAAAAGGAGGTTCGCTTTTGCTGCCATCAATCATTATTTAATTCATTATTTTATGGTGGCAACCAATAAACACCTCTGAACTCATCTTTTTCGTTTTCTGAGACGGACACTACGAAGATTGGAGGCAGTATTTTTTTTAATTTATTTTATTTTTTAACGAAGACTAGTGAGCAGCACAAGGAAAGACTTCTTGTGGTTGTAAGCTTGTCGTTTATTTCCGACGCGTTTCGTCTCTAACTGAGACTTCTTCAGTGAATGAATACAACAAGCAAAGAACAGCATATATAGCACATTCGCGTGCCTAGCTACAACTTCCCATGGAAGTGAATAATAACTAAAATATGCTGTAAACGAACGTTAAAAAAAACGCCTTAATACATATGTTATTGCGTGTTGTTATATTTTGGGGGCCATACGATTAGCGCTAATCGTATGGCAATTTTACTTCCGAATTATCGCACTCCCAATTTCTCCAGCCAATTTTCGTTCCCTTTGAAGGTTTCTTCTGTATTTTATAATGGGATTTGAGCAAATTTTTAACACAATCATCAGCAAGGAAATGAAATAGATGGAGTAGATTGCCCTGCTATTTTGTTAAATTAATTAAGGTTAAATGTACAAAGGATAAAGAAATATAAACTTACTGGTGACTGTGAAGACACCTTTCAGGAGAACACGCTCGGAGTGTGAATTGCATGAATGTTATATTTAAACCGTATACGAAATTTATATGCGTGTAGCAGTCATGGCACGATCACCTGATCTATTTCCACGTGGTTGCCCAAACCAATTATGGGAAATAATTATAATCTCTATCAGTGCCATAACATAACTAGCATGGCTTTTTGGGGGATGGGGAAGGGGAAAAGGGGGGGGGGGGGGGGGAGAATTTATCTGAGCAAGAACTTTTTTCACCTCACTGTTTAGAAAATGTTTTCTTTTCGCTTCATGTTTAGGCCCTTTCACATTGGAAGCTATGCACAATTTTGTCCACTTTTCCTGTGCATAAATCTTTGGTTATTACACCCCCAGCCCCCACCCCTCAAAGATAAAATATTCCATCCTTACTTGTGCAAAGCACCCCAAATGAATAGCAAAGGAGGCCATGGGATGTAGACTAACGAGTCTTGTGGAATCAGCCATTTCTCCTGATCTTGTCAGAAGCACATTAACCGAAACATTAGCATACAATATTTTTAGTAATGATCTGCTTGAACAAGTATTAGCAAAATTATTTCATAATTCAGCATAATTGCAATTTTGGTGTAAATTTTGGCTTGCCGTGCTAATTGTGGTTTCAGTGGATGCTTAGAAGTAGGGCATAAATTTACTTACCCTAAAATCTAATCCTAATAGAACTCAAACAAAGGAAATTTTATTAATCAAAATTTCAATATTTTGCTGCCATCAATCATGTTTTGGTTTGTTCTTTTTTTCAAGGTTCAATGATTGATCATTGTCATAATAATTATGACTGACCACACTGGAAAACACAATTATCATTTGTGTTTTGAACTTCACAGTTTGTAATTGTTATTAAAAAACAGAATATTTATTAGTATAAATACAAAATAATTAATATCACAAATAATGATATTTATTTGATGCAATTTTGATTGGACAGTCAGCTCTCTCTCATACAAACTAAAACATGTACATGAAACAATTGACATTAAAAGGAAATATTATTCAATATGAAAAAGTTTTACTCAATTAGCTCTAAAGTCCAATACTGAATAATTATTATTTCATAAAAACTATGTTCAAAATTACCTATATTAAAATTATATAATAGGCTAACTTCCTTTTCTAAAAAGTTGATGTCAGCAAAGCCGATTCTTCTAAATAATTCAAATAATCATGTACATTTTATGTACAGAGTATCAGTCTGGCATGTTCATCATAGAACAAACAATTTCATTGTTTGTCCAATGACAGGTATCAGACCCAAGGGGGTGGGGAAGGGGAGGGAGGAGACTCCAACATCAACATCCTCTTCCCTAGGGGTGTAAAGTTACAGATTTTGGTCTCACTTAGGGCGCTCAGCACAGAATGCCAATATTTTAAGCCATCAAGGTCTCATTTAGGGTTTCTGTGTTGTTGGTCTGGCCAGACCAACCAGGCATAAATAATGGTCTCTTTAAGGGGTCAAGAAAGCTTGAATAACCCCACCCCCCACAAGCTATTAGACCAGTTAAGATGGATAATGTGGTAGTGCACAAGTAAAAATATTCTTATGCTAAATATGGGCTTAACAATAATTTTTTTCCATAATTATATAATTATCATAAAAAATCACTAACCCATGCCAGTGGTAAATGTGTGCTTCTTAGTAGATTAACAAATTAAAGTTATAAGTCCAGTAGCTATTGATTCAGACTAAGAGATGTCTATCTCTGTCAGCAGTATTTGCAAAGTTCAATAAATGGAAGAAGTCTCATACACCCGCCCCAGACTTCTCTGACACAAAAGTAGCACCACATGTAGCCAAGATTTCCAATAGGCAAAATTTTTATCACAGGTGGAACATGGTCTTTCAGCCAAAAAAATCAAGAAAAGTCAAGTCCTCAGGCAGTTATTTTTTCCACCTTCCTCCTATTATATACATCTTGCATACTCATCTAGAAGCTAGAAGCCAATTCTAATGTTAATACAATGTCTTGTGACTGACAGTAAAGGATATTTCCTTGTCAGAGTTTTCTTGTCCTGCTATACTTTGGATTAAAGAACACTTTCCTTGTCAGCATGCAGACCTGACATGGCATTTGCTTGAGGCCTTCCTTGCTGAAAAATCCAGCAACACGCTTGTTGACTCTCAACATCATATCCATGAGGTGCTCTCTTTCGGCATATTCATTGAATACTTCAAAAATAGAGGATATAAACCATGAGCCAAGCAGGGGCTGTCGGTAGCTTTGATGACCAGGAGCTGAAGCAAAACAAATGAGAAAATCTGCATCTGCTGGCAGAGATGAGCTTGAGAATGGAATCGGGTCACTGTCGCTTTCAATGGGTACCCTGTCTTGTTGAGAGCCACGGCAAGCTTGGATCAGGAAAATCTTTGGTTTTCCTTCCAGGGAGGGACATTCATCACGACGAAAGAGCTTAGTGATGGCCTCAACTTTAATCATCTGCTCGTCTGTTCCATAGATTCCATCTTTGGATCCATGGCTAAGGATCACACACACAAAACAGTCATATCTGGAGAAGTCTTTCTCTGCTGTTTCTGTCAGTAATGTCAGCATATCACTTTGAGTTTGATTGTTGCGTAGGCGGGTTGTGAAGTTGAAGTCATCGAAGAGACTTATCAGATTCTTAACATCATCATTGGAGCCAGTACGTTCAACATCAACCCTCCCGGGGAAGATATTGTTATTTATCACCAGTACATAACCAGATGTTGCCTTGTAGTTGATGTCATCCCCAGAGGACTCTTGACAGGGAGCATGTGCTGGAAATACAGTAAATTACATTCAGTAACCATCCATTTTAAAAAGATCGTAGCACAAAGCACAATATGTTTCAACCATCAGATATTGAAACAATTAATCTTAAGTTATCATTGGTGAAAAAAATTGTTTGCAGAATCTAACAACTTGCCAATAATGAAAACGACTTTACTTCAATATCTAAAATTTTCAATTGCTTCTGGGGCTTAACAGATTGAAAAAAAAAACTATTTCCTCATCCCGCAACCTCAATACAGTCAACTCTTGTTAAAGCGGACACGCTCTGGACTTCGTTTAGACTTAGTGTCTGTATCAGTGAGAGTCCGTATTAGTGGGGTGTGAGAAAAAAAGGCTGTTAACATATGGTGAAATAAATATAATATATATATAATACAAAATAATATAGACTATGATGAGCTTATAACAGTAGTGAAACTGCTAAGCAGTCGTTGGGATTGGAGGATGAGGGCTTGATCTCTCTTAAAAAGTCTGCAAGAAAAAGGCGTAAGCTGAAGTAAAAAGGCAAAGTCCGTTGAACAGCTACCGAACCAATTGATGAAAAAATATATATTCCAGAAGTCTTTTTAGTGTGTTTTAGACAAATAGCGAAGAACAAGACTGCAATTTTACGCAATTACTTCATATGAGAACTTCATGGTGTCCGCTTTATCGAGAGTCAAAACAATAAAATTGTTCTTTTGGTACCACCAAAGTGTCCGTAATTCCGTATTAGCGAGAGTCCATAATAGCGGGAGTCATTTCCAGTCAAACCTCTATAGCTTTCACCGGGGATTTGAATTTTGTCCGTAATAGCAAGTGTCTGTACTAGCGAGGTGTCCGCAAGGTGAGAGTTGACTGTATAATTTCCTTTGTATTATTTTTCTCCAACTATTCTGAGCCAAGTTAGAATTTTAATATCAAACAATTAGCCTATTGAGTACTTGTAATAAACTGAATATTTCTAGGATGGATCACAACCCTTATAATACTGTTTCACTATCTTTAATGTTTGATGGAATTAATTACCTCAAATGTCCTTCAGAGACAGTGGACAAAGTATCAACAAAGTGTTAGCAGGGAGTCAAGCAATGATTCAATTTTCCAACCCCCCTCTCTCCCCAACAAACAATGTTGAATAATACTGATGATACAAATAGAATGGATGGATAAAAATTCAACATAACTGTATGGAGGGTGAGGAGGGAAAGATGACAAAGATCATGAGTCAGCAAAAAGAATTAATTGTCCCAAGACTTTAGGGTTGTAGGAAAGACACTCACTATGTGATCTTAACACTATGAACCTTATACTTACTCCCAGTTGCTGCTGCAGGGGCCTGCTCTGGGGCTGGTCGACGCTGTGGTCCTGCTAAAGTTAAAGAGATACATTGATTTATTGATTTGATTTACAGGATTGTTGGAAGTCATTGAGGTTTAAATAATTGTTATTTTTTTAGAATCTCATAAAGCCGTTTTAATTTAAAGGGGGTCTACTTGCAATCAGTTTTAATTTTCTTGCAATTGTTTTCAGCCACACTTTCTATTTTCTCGTTAATTTATTCGGTTGAAAATAGAGTAAGAAATCATAGAAGGCTTGTTGCTATTTTTAGAAAATATCTCAAAAAGGGGGTTTTCTTGCAATCGGTTTCGTTCGCGCGCTTAATATATTTCCCCTCATTAGTCGGTTGCAAAACAAAATTGAAATAAAATAAAAGTAAATATTTTATAGCTTTACCTGTAAAAATCTCGATCGAAGTAAAAAGTTGTGCACTTCCAAAACTCGCGCTTCAGCTTATGTATGTCGAGATCAATTTTGAGCAAAGTTGCGGAGATCAGCCTTTCCGTCAACTGAATTCGAGTAAGCTTATATAATTTATCTAGGGGGCCCTAGCATACGCTTTAAGAAATCTCTAGTGTTGATAGGTTAAATCAAATTTTCATATCCATCTTTTCGATGAGTAAAACCCACTTTATGGAAGGATCGATTCAAGACATACCAGCACTTACTTACCGTCCGTCCCTGGAGCCCCAACGTTTAAGAGAGCGTTATCTCCTACCACTACGGCGCCAGTGCATCCTGTAACATTTACTTTAAACTTGCTTGACATACCGGTACAGAAAATGGAATGCCAGTTACGACTCTTCTTCAATTCACTCAGGGGCAGTTTTGTCTCACTTATCCGTTAAATGGCGGAAGTAGCTTCTTGGTCAGCGGAGTACCAAACAGTTAAGTACTTTATGTATGGCATAATTTAGTATTCCTTTATATTTCTGTGGTCACTCTTTTCTTTTCATTCTTTTTTATCGCTTATTTTTCATTTATACAGATTTCTTGGACGGTCCAGTTAATGACAAAACACCTCTTGTTAGGGTGGAGGGGGAGGGGGGGTACTAAAAAATTTTTATATGGACCCAGAGGTATAAATCCTTACCATTTCATATAGACCATATACCATTTTCAACAGCAGAAAACCTTCCCTTTTTGTATACCTTTTGGGGGTACCATTTTGATACGAAACTGTACCCCTTGTGTACACACTAAATGTCGTGGAAAATTATGCGCAGCGAAGGTGCCCAATGTGTTGTTACAGAAAATATCCATACCCCTCTGATGGAAGGTTTTTGGTTTAAATCCCCCCACCCCTCTGGAATTTCCAGTTAAGCCCCATACTCTTTTAAAATTTTGGCTTTCCAGACCCACACCCCCACCCCCTCAGAATTTCCATTGACCTTCCATGGGGTGGGTATAGATATTTTCTGGAACTGCACAATGCAAATGGGAATCACCATGATAAATCGACTGTCTGGCAGGCTGAATCCAAGATATTTTGAAAGGTCCTTTTAAATATCTAAAAATTATGACAGTTTTCCTACCCTTTTGTATACTCCAACTCATGAAATACCTAATTGCGTTAAATTTGTATACCTCCAGCCTGAAAAAGGTATTCCTATCATCAGAGGGTCCCCTATACTTTTTACGTGAAGCGTGATTGGAGTAATTTATTTTTCCGTGAAACGTGATTGAAGCTTTTATTTTTTCGTGATTCGTGATTGCCAATTTCAAGATCTTTTCACGTACACGTGAAAGCAATTTTTAACTTAAACGTGACCCGTGAATGAAGAGTTCGTTGAATTAGACATGATTGGTGAATCATATCTTGTTCGTGGCTTAATTATCAATTCTTTCAGTGTTCTAGTATATAAATGTACAGCTCTGTGGTTAGGTTTTGAACAGATGAAACTTTGCAAGCTATCGAGACGTGATATGCAACACTCAAATCAAATTTTTGCGGTTTTACGCCTTCCAAGCGCTAAAGTCTATGCTGCAATCGCCTTGTTTTTTGCGTGAACGTGAAAACATTTTGGTAATTATTCGTGACGCATGAAAAGGCCAAATATTTTTACGTGATTCAGTTTTGCAGAGGGGTATAGGGCACCCTGTCATCAGGCAGAGCCTCCCCATAGTCCAATTATATGGAGACCCCCACCCATGGCAAAAACAATTCCATTCCCAGAACAAAATTCCAGGACTTTCTTTAATTTCAAGAACCTAAACAAACACGGAAGCAGAGGGGTTAAAAAGAAAATCAACAAGAAATGCCTTAAGCCTTTATTACATCCCATTTAGGTCAGATGTATCAAATATTGCCAGTTGATGTGTAGCCTATAATATATGCTGTATTATGGGAGTTGAATAAAAGAAAGAAAGAAATTATAAATAAACATGAATAAATAAGGAAATATTAAAGCAAAAGTAAAAGAACCCATAAGGCCTGGAAGTGGGGGTCACTCCTGCTAGCTGTATGAAAGGGACGTAGACGCTCGCGGCGGGGCTAAAGTACAGGTCACAGGTCACAGGTTACAGGTCACAGGTCACAGGTCACAGGTCACAGGTCAAAAAAAATAACATTTGAAGGGTATGTACTGAGGCCCAAAATGATAAACAAAACTTGTCAGTTACGGTTAGCTTTTACCCCTGTTTGCTTGCAGTTAGTTTTTACTCTGGTTTGCTTGCGGTTAGCTTTTAGTTGCTGGTTAGGGCAGTACTCTATAAACGAAACAAAAGACAAATATATAGAGTACTGCCCTAACCAACAAATAAAAGCTAACTGCAAGCCAACTGGAGTGAAAGCTAACCGCAAGCAAACCAGAGTAAAAGCTAACCGCAAGCAAACTGGAGTAAAAGCTTATTGCAAGCAACCTGAATTAAAGCTAACCGCAAGCATCCAGAGTAAAAGATAACTGCAAGCCAACAGGGGTAAAAGCTAACCGCAACAAGTTTTGTTCATCATTTTGGGCCTCAGTACATACCCTCCAAATGTTTCATTTTTTGACCTGTGACCTGTAACCTGTAACCTGTAACCTGTGACCTGTGACCTGTGACCTGTACTTTAGCCCCGCCGTAGACGCTCGTCATCTCCCTTCGGGGTGTAAATTGCTGATTTCGGTTTCACATGGGGTGTTCAGGGAAGAAAGCCAATATTGCTAGCCACAGACAGAGGTCTTGTTCATGGTTGTATGTGAAGAAATATAAAAAACTGTCATAAAGTGTCAGCAGCCTTGTCTGATCAGACATGAAAAATGGTATCTCTTAGTGGTCGAAAAAAGCTATAGAGACACACCCCGATTAATTCTTCTTTAAGAGTTTTATTTTATGTTTTCAAACAAGCTGATTCCTGAAGCTTTCATACAGGAGCCCTCTCACCCCTGCCAGAGATTAAGTTTAAATCACTTTGTGTGAAAGCATGATGTACGTATAATTCTCATTAGTCATGACCTCTGCTCATTTCTTAGCTGAGATTTCATTGACCAAAATGGGTGTTAAATTTTAAAGCATAACTTATTCTTTTTGAAGATGGATAGAAATCACCAGAATTAATAATGTGACCCATGCCATTCATAAGTCTTTTGTTTACTAAATTTTAAAATTTATATTACTTAGCCATTTACATGCATTGCAATTATATAATGCTAGATATACTTGTGATTTATCATTTATCAAGATGTACTGATAATAAATGATAGTTGGTCCTCAAATCAGGAAAATTGAGGAAACTGATTTTTTTGTTGCTTTGTTTTGGTTAAAAATCGCAATAATATATATTAGAATTTATTTAAAGAAACCTTATTCTCTCATTGTTGTTTTTTAAAAATCTGTCTATTTTGTTTATATGCTTCTGGATAAATCTTGTAAATAAACTGCACACTCATTTCCTGACCCCAATTGAATCGTAAGTAGTGTAAGTATCAAGTACTTTAAACCTCGAAATATTGCTAGTGGTGTTAGCAACTGTATTGTCTTTAGTGTTAGTAACTGTAATGCAATGTACCGTAAATGATCTAATAAATGCCCACTCTCAAATTAACGCCTCATACGTAATAAAAGCCCCCCTCGAGGTACAAAGTTTGCATTAGACGCTCCCCTCTAATAAACGTGTCTAATAGATGCCCCCTCCCCCGTGCTGCCCCTCCCCTCCCCTCCCCCCCCCCCCCCCGCAAGAATCATCCTTTGAAGAGACCAACGATGCCAACATTGATGATGAAGACATTGATATCAAACTGTGAATGACATCTGCGCAGATTGGATTAGCCTTCTACTCACAAACTCGGTTTTCTATCTTACTCCGTGAGGAAACTGTGTCTTATTTGTTTTGATGACGTTGTAAGTTATAGTTAAAGTGAAATAAATGCCTCTCTCTAATAAACGCCTCATATCTATTAGCAGATAGATGCGCTTGACTGTAACGCCCCTCCAAGGACCGTTAAAATTTAATAGACGCCCTGGGCGTTTATTAGATCATTTACAGTATTGTAAATAGTGTAAATTTTTGACCTGCAAGTACATTTTTGTGCATCACAATACAATAAAAAATTAAACAAAATAAAATAAAAAAACAAAATGCCTCCAATGCATGAGATTCAAGCAAAAAAAAAAATGCCATACTAAGTTAATGGCCTTACAGAGATGTCTGTAGAGTCTCTAGATCTGATTGGATGTCACCCATTCAGGTATGGAAAGATGTATCTAGCAAGAACCAATCCAAGACACTGAATCTCAGCAGTGCAATGTAAGTAATTTTAAAACGGCTTATATAGAAGCAATCCAGTCCAGTTTAATTCGCTAAGTCAAATCTTGTCTCACATTCACATCTATAGAAGAATTGGCTCCTGCAAGATGCCTTCAATGAGTGCTGATGATCAGATGGTACAGTTTCCCCATGTTAGAGACATTTTCAATTTTGCAACTGGTAGAAGTTGTTGATTTAAAAATATATCTTAAAACCTACAAAAATTTCCATTCACCTGTTGCAATCTCAATATGTCACCTATAGATCTTCAACTAGCCCACTTACTAATACAATGTTCAACCATATCAACAGGCCTAATAATATTTTTGTCTTGAATATAAAAATGATTTCTTTCTGAAATAGGTAAAAAATGAGTGTGCTAATAAGACATCTGTAGTATTTTCTTAGGCTAGCATGATTGAATGAGTCAAGGAAATATCCATACCCACCCAAAGAGGCTCATTGGAAGTTCTAAGGGAGGGAGGGGGGAAATCAAAAGTCACAGTTTTTTGAGAAAGTATAAAGATAAGCTCAAACTTCCAGAGGGGTGAAGGGGGGCAAACCAATGAATAAACCTCCTGTGGGAGCATGCACTTTCATGCACATATGCAACAAGAAAAAACAATAATGAAATTTAATAATTTGCATAATGTCAAGGATGTAAAAAATATATTTTTACATTTCTTTAGTTTCAAAATACATCTATATTGATTAATAAATTAATTTGTTACCATTGAAGTACATTTTTATCTTAAATTCTGCCAAACCACCTAAAAAAGTGTTCACTCTTCTATGGATTTCAAGTTCCAACTAAGAACCTTACAATATTATTTTCCCCCGTAACAAATTATGAAGTGACACTTAACTTTCTGGAATAAGCTAGACCACTAACACGATCAAACTTGCAGTGTAAGAGATGTAAACAGAGTACTAGTAGTGAGGAGAATTTAAATGTTGACATTATAGGGCTGAAATATTTCTCTCAATATAATAATAAGAAATGTATGAAGCCAAGTAAGAAAGATTTGTATGTTGGCATATGAAAGCTTAACTAAAGGGTAAGATCATCACCAACTATGACTATAAGACCAGAGACCAGTAAGGAGAATTTGAATGCTGATAAAACAAATCATTTCTATGAGCTTGAACAGCAGGATGATTTACTGGTATTTTCTTTTGTAGTCTTATGGCTGCTGAGTTCAATAAAACCTCCTTGATCAGCTCCTGTTTTGTTCTGTACATCTTTTTCTTCATCTTTTTTGTAGTTTTCCATCAACTCTGCTAATAAGTAGCTAAAGAAAACAAAACAACATAATATATTTTTAACACAAATACAAGTACTGGAAGTTACTATATACATACTTTACTTTTTTTAATTTAGATATCAATATTGATTCAATGAACTTTCTTTTCATAACGTACATTTTTCTGAAACTAGAATGGTATGCAGTTTTATTGTCAGTATTACAAGAGCAGTTTAGGTGACCAGGAATTAAATAATTAAATCGCCATGAATGTAGCTTCAATTTCACTGGCTTCCTCAAATCCAGTACAGTTTGTTCCTCCCTGAGAAGGAGAGGAGAGGAGAGAGAGGAGAGGGGAGGGGTGGGAAAGGGGAGAAGAGGAAGGAGAGGAGAGGGGGAGGGGGAGGGGGAAGGGGAGGGGAGATTAGGAAAGGAAGGAGAGAGAAAGAAAGAGGGGGGTGGAGTGCTTGAACAACAATGTACTGGTAATCCAGAACATTATGAATAGTAAAGTTGTAGAAGTAAAGATGTTGTTGGTGAGCTGTTTTCAGTGATTAACCAAAAACTGCTTAAAATGATAACTGATTGTACATATATTGTCTTAACTGTAAATAGAAATAGACATACTGCCAGATAGAGCATAAAAGTAACATCTACATTGTAAAAGAAATAATTTCTTACTCCATAGTTTCTGTGACATTGACATCTTCCTTTACAGACATTTCTGTCCAGCCTAAGAATGCATTCTCTCGGCACATTTTGTCGATCACCTCTTTCTCTACAGGCCTTGTTGTTAAGTCACTCTGATGAAATTTAAGAAAAACATGAAGTTAGCATCACTGATTGACAACAAGCCTGGCACTGCAAGGATGAAGCTTAGATTTGAAAGAGTGGACTTTACTTTAATTTTACAGTGGACTATACTAGGAGGTTTCACTTGAAATTGCCTATCCCTTCTCTCCTGGAATATCCGGGGGTATATTGGATACAACAGACTAAATCTCCAGGGCTCCAGCTGGTCACCAGCCTGTAAAAATCCTTGTCAAATCCTTGAGGATCTTGGAACATCCTAAATAGGTCCTTGGAGATCTTTATTTAAGAGATCCTTTAAATGAATGTCATTCACCAGGGTTGGAACAGTCTTAACCTAATAGAAATTTATAATATTACTGCTGTGATTTATATTAGTCATTGAGTAACATATTTACCTTATTTCCTACTAAAATACATGGGATTGTCTTTCCATTAGGTAGTGTACACTTCCTATCCAGATCTCTTTTCCACTTAATTGTACTATTGAATGTCTGTTGACTAGACAGATCGAACATGATAACACAGGCTGCAGCTCCTTTGTAGTAAACTCTTGTCATTGATGTGAACCTCTCCTGCCCTGGAATAGAGTATACAAAAAGCTATCAAATGAGAACAACTTTTAAGAATTTACTATTTAACCAAAAAAAAATTCAGTTGGAAAGCAAATGTAACAGTATTTTCTAAAACATCCATTTAAATATTTAGGTCTACACATTGAGGTACAGGGGCAGACCGAGGATTTTTCTTAGGAGGGGGTGCACATGTTTTTTCTTTCTTTGCAGAATACCAGTTGTATTAGAGAGGTGCCTGGTCATCTAAGGGGTGGAGGGCTGCACACCCCCTTCACCCTCCCCTAGATCTGCCCCTTTTGTTCTAGTTGGTATATATGAACTGTCAGAAAATTCTGTACCTAACTTTTTTACATTGGACAAGTTGGTTTTTAAACTGGCCAGAAAGCTCATAGAACAATAATGCTTAGATTTGCCTTTTGAGGGTCTCTTTGTAAGCGTCAAATAAATAATTTAATTCTTAATTAGTTATTAATTATCATTATAATTATTGTTATTTACTGTGGCTGCTGAATATATATAAACCAACAAAGTATTCAACCTACCGGCAATATCCCATAGCTGTCAACATTTATTTTATGATAGTACAGCAAAATAAAACAAGAAAAAAGGAAATTAAAATCAGTGTTCTGTCAGAACATAACTCAACTAAGCCAAGGCTCTAATATGAAGATATTTATCAAAGGTACTGTAAAGATAAACTGAACCAACCCAGCTTAAGCTGCTCACAGTAGCTAGTCTATCACAGGTAACCTTCCAGCATTGTGCTAACAGTTTGCTGGCCTATATCTATTTGCAGTGTTCTCCTGGGTGCAACCCAAGAGGCATTGTAAAGTTAAGTGTCTTGCCCAAGAGTACAACCAAGTACCACATTTGGAAAACCACAAGAAAAAAATAGGCAGTATATGACTACATGTGCCTAGTGATAGCCTAGCATATAACGACAACATTCGACAAGAAACGCTCGTCCACAGCCAGTGATCGAGCGGAATCATCAACACTTTCTTCAGTTTCTTTACCGATAAAGCAAGAAAATTCTCGAAAAATCCCTTCATGTTGCTTTTAAGATCAAATTCTTTGAAAATCCACCGAAAGTTGAGCCTGGCTCTTGACGAAAAGTAATTTATCTTTAACATAGAAAACCTACCAACGTCGTTGAAGAAACGCGCAATGTGAGCACAAGAAGCGAGTAAATGGCTGATGTCAAATTGAGCTTCCGATTATGACGTGTTAATTAGACGCGCTCATTACCAATTACGAATTACGGACACACACGCGTGCACGATAACATAGTGCCTCGGGCTCTACGAGCCCCTAGGCACAAAAATCAACCAATCAAAATTGCAATAATTTATTTAGACTAAATTCACAGCACGCGCTAGCTTGCACTAAATGGCGTAATCTTGTTTTTGAACAACTTTAGTTGAGTAAAGTTAAATTTGGTCAAATTCTTCTGTTTCATCGTCATTTAGTGGTCTGGAGAACTTCAATACTCTTAATGAATTTCTTGTTTCTGTGAGTAACTTACTGTGATTAGGTCGGAATTCAAGTGACTTACCACAAAACCGAAAATTTTATTTTATTTTTGTTACGTGTGTAAATCATTCGCGTACAAACTCTTTGTGTTTCCAAATATGGTACTTGGCAAAACCGAATATTTGAATGCTGTGAATGTGCGTTAAACGTTTCAACTCCTTATGAGTTTCTGGTACAACACAATGACCCTGGACAATAGGGGTTGAACCCAGACCACTTGATCCTTAGTCCTATGCACTAACCATTAGGTCACCACACCTCCCACATACCAGGTTCTTCTACTTGTTCCAAACTTAATGTTGACTCTAAAGCTCTTTACAGTGTTCCAATAAAGGGAAATCAAGTTAAAACCCAACAAGATCAGTTACCTGACCTGACAAATTAATAGAAAACTTGTAAGGGACTGGTCATTATTTAGAGGGTGGGGAGCTAGCACTAGCTAGGGGGAGGGTCAATGATTTTTATGCAGAGAAAAAGGTGGGTGGGATTTAACAGGATGAGTAGGTAAGAGGAGTGAGGGTCAGCAAAAAATGCTTCATAAAAGGAGAGTGTCAGTAGAATTTGAACATAGCCTCCCTCCATTGGAACCAGCCCCCTCCCCCCAAACAATGACCAGTCTGTAACGATTTGTTGAGAGCAGTGGAAATCTGACTGACTTTGATATGATACCTTGATTAGATTTTTTTTTTACAAATTCATAAATATACCAATCTGCGATTTTCATTTCACTGTGTGCTGCATAAGACAATTAAGAAATTTCCTGTCTTCATTTATTTACCAGTAATCATCCTTTTCTAAACACTGAATGTTGACTAAGTTTTTTTTGGTGTTCTTGCTGCTTTTTCTAACATTTTAAATTACATGCTTTTATATAAGGTTTTAAGAATATTTGCAATTTTTAAATGTTATTTTCAATATATATATATCATATGTAAGTAAACACTAATCACCAATTCATACCAGTTGATCTACCGATCACTGGCCTTTTTGGGATAAATGATAAAGCTTTTTACTTTACTATTAACCAACCTGAAGTCTTACTGTAACATCATCAGACAATTTAATGACTTTTAAAGCAAAATCCACTGTTAAGATAAAAAAGAAAACAATATAATATCAGTTTAGGATTTTGAAATAATAATAATTGCAATATTGCTCTGTAAGATGTCTAAAAAATATCTTTCTACAAAATAAAAATATTATGAGTCAAATCATGATTCCAAGAAAACTAGTAGATGATCTACAAAACATGAAAATAAATACAAAGTGAAATAGGTTACCTGTAAAACTTAACCTGCTAAATTGTTTGTTCTTATGTTATGGTATCAGCAATGGGACATTCCATTTTTTATCCGCACCCCCCCCCCCCCTAAGGATGGCGGGTTTTTGCAAAGGGGGGTTCAGATTTTGTCTTCAAAGAAGCCGACAAAATTTGGACCCTTCAGAAATTTTTTTCAAAGGTGCCGACAAACAATCAACCCTACGGATTTCATTTTTCAAAGGGCACCGACAAAAAATTGAGGGTTCGGATTCCTGCCATCCTTAGCGGGGGTGCGGATAAAAAATGGAACGTCCCAATACACGAAAAAATATCTGTGACTGTCCTGGATAATTTTGACTTTCGGTTGACAAGCTGTCATCAATTTCCAGCCATAACTTCGTTGAAGAACAATTCTTTAAGATCAATGCAAAGTTAAACTGTCACAGAGTCCTTATGCCAGGGCAACTATAAGCTCTAGTCGTAATTTCAGTCACAGTCATACTTGATGAATAAAAATATTTGGTGGAAAAATATAAACACTCTAAATGGGAAATTCTTATTTTGAGGGCAAATTCCTTGAAACAAATCCCAAATTAAGGACTTTTTTTTTCTTAAATTAAAGATCTTATTTTAAGAGAAATTTCTTACTTTAAGAGTTAGTTTTTAATTTAAGAAATCGATCTTTAGTTCCAGTTGGCTAGTATAAATTCTTAATTTAAGATGAAACTTTGTTACTTTAAGAAAATTTTACTTCTTAAAATGAAGGTTTCTCGATTGTTAATTTAAGAAAACAGATACTTCATTTGAGAAATATTCTTTTTTTATTCAAATATTGATTTCTTTTTGAGAATACTGCAAATAAAGGAAAAAAGGTCTTAATTCCAGCACACGAAGCTCTTGCTTTCAGCACTTGTAACTTGCACCTTTGCTTGTAACTTGTACATGACGATGTGGAAGAGTGGCAAGAATTGGTGGAAGGCAAGGGCGACAACGACGGTGTTGAGTTGGAATATGGAACAGAACCAGACGCCGTGGACATATTTTCCCCCACGTGCCCTCGAAGGGAAGATTTAGACAGCAGAGCGGTAACGAGTCCGCAAAAGCCCTTCAAATTGCCTGGGAAAGAGTGTTGTTATCCACCAAAGAGGCAGTTAGGAACGAAGGCGAAGCCGGTGTGACGGTCGAGGTAGAAGTCGAAGTTGAAGACGGGGACTGACGGTCGACGTAGAACTCGAAGTTAAGTGGACGAGCTACTGTGAGAGCTGAACGGCGAAGTAGTCGGCGGAGTCAACGTGGACATGCTGTTGCTCGTTGTACGCATGATGAACAAACGCTGCTAGAAATGTGTTAAAGTAGAGAAGCCACCAAACCGTTGAAAAACGAAGAAAGAGGCGACGCCAGCTGCTTGAAAAGATGACCTAACCGCTTCGACGACCGCTAAAACGCTACACAAACGAAGCTGCAACGAATCATGTGAGCCTGCACTTTGACAGGTGACCGCTGGCCAAAAGCGCCCGCTAAGTCGTGGCAGTTTAACTTTGTAAATGTCATTTACTAAATTTAAATTAAGATTTCTTGTTTTGCTGTATTTTTTTAAATTCAGAAATTTATTTCTTCGTTTTTCTAAAGATGATGTTCTTAAAATAAGCTTTTTTAATGGCTTATTTTAAGAACCTCAACTTCCTTAAAATCAATACTTGAAAGTAAGTAGACATCCTTTTAAATCAAGAACAGATACCTCAATTCAAGAAAACCTTCTTGCAATAAGAAATCACCTTAATTTGGTTTAAGAAGATATTTCTTAATTTCAAAATACAGGTTTAAGAGTGTAAACATAAGCTTATCCCCTTCGTACCTCCCACAGTCGGCTTGTATTCCCGCCTCGGGTGGCTGTGCACATAACGTTGAACAAAGCTAGTCTTTCCAACAGTAGCATCACCTATTATGATCACCTTAAAGAGTAATTCTGTCATTGTTAAAATATATTTGATGTCACTACACTTTTAACGAGAAGAGGGAACCGCTCTCCGCCATTTTCTTCCTTCACGTGACTTTCAGTTGATTTACCGGAAGTGGAAGGAACGGAAGTTGGAGTGCTCTGCTAGTTCTCAGGCCCCCGAGCTTCGCTCGCGCACCTCCTTTGCCGCATTCATTCCTACCGCGAGTAAAAGGAAAGAAGCTGCTTGCAGTACATCCAAATGTAGACCGATATCGGCGGGTCTGGAGCTGTTTTTGACCACTAAGAATTCATTATAAAACACGCACATAAATTGGAGCAAAAGTGACCTAAATGGAGAGGGGGAGGGGAGGGGCAGGAGGACAAAAGAAGTGGGAAGCAACATTCACAGGGCAGCGGGAGAAATTGATAAAAATTTTGCAACATTTCATAACATTTGTGGGAGCCACTAAGGAAGGGTTCGGAAACTGAGAGTAGAGGGTACAGCAAGCTGGAGGTTCAGCCTCCCCTGTCCCGTATGTTAATACTCAAATACTGCTTGAATGTTTTTCTCTTTTAATATTGCTTTGATAATAAAATTCCTTATATATGTGTCCTGGCATGTGCAAATTTTCTGCACAAAATATTTGTGTTCTCTGTTAGCTTTAAGCTCTTCTCAGACTTCACTAGTCCTGCAACAGGCCTTCCCAACAAGGATTTAGTCATTCCGAAAGATGGCTCGGATTTGGAGATCTCATGTATTTTTAATCTCATTCTTCAGCTGGTTGTGGTTACAGGTTTCATTGATCAGGTCTTGATCTCCTGTCCAAGACCAAGAATAAGTTCCTTTAATGCTCTCCTCTTTTTTCTAACATCTTCTGCTGTCACTGTGTCACTCACCAATGCTTCTGCTTTATCAAGAAAGTTTTTGCAAAGTTCTTCAGTGATACAAATGACATAGATACCGCAGTCATAACCTGTTAAGAAATGGAAGCAAAATTAAAGACAGACAAGAAATTCTATTTTTTCAAAACGTTTCTAAACCATGAGACCAAAATATCATGAACGAAACAAGGATCTGCCCATGCCTTTGAGGGGTAAGAACTTATTGCTTGTTCTTTCTAGTGCTCCAATTTTTCTTGTGTTCTACATTGTAAGCCTGCAAGCAGGCTCTCAGCTTTGGTGGTACACTTTGACAAAGACCTTCAATGCGTAGTTTAGGTGCAAAACTCAGAAGTCTAGCTGTGGGTTTAGGAGAGGAGTGCGGCTCTTTTTCCTGAACAGCAGTTGATAATCAAGCCTGAGGTTGGAGCACCAGCTGAGGCCACAGTTTAGGCTCGCAGTCAGACTTACATATTTGTAAACCTTAGGGTCTGTGTCTACATGTTCAGTACACCCTTATGGGAGGTATACATTTATGTAGGAACATGTAATAATAGTTACCGATTGACAAGTTTAATACCCTAAGAGGAGATACAAGTATCCCTTCTTGGAATGACCAAGCTGAACTTATGTTAAACTTTATACGGTACATGTAACATCTAGGAGTATGACATTGAAACATAACTGTTTTGCTGTTGAGGGCATCTGTCTTCCACAAAGGATGGGCTTTCTTTTCCTGCACGAACAAACACGGAAAGACGCATACATGTATATGTTATTCTTATGTCTTTTTTAGATTAAATGATAAAGCCTGGCCAGGTTCTATCTACCTAGGAATATAATTAACAATTATCCTGCGAAATTGTGCAGAATATCGCCTAATACTTAGCCAATGATGCCGTAGGCCGAGTTTGCTAAAATCAGACGATATTCCGCAAGATTGAGCAGGATAATGGTTTTATTATTCAACAAATTGTCGATGAAACACTTTTTGAAGTGAGAAAAACTGTGGTCGTGCAGCACTTTGCAAGATTTCGGACAAATCTCAGCAACCTACGTATATCGCAGTCGTGAGGATATCTGTTATGTGTGGATGACGGATAACAATGACTTTCTAACCATATATGGGTATTGTGCGAGTTTGTTGAATAGTAATTCAGGATATCAGCGAAAGCAAATTGTTCCACAAAACCTTACAAAATATTTATTGCTGGGAAGTAAGTGCTGTAATGTGTTGTGGGCTACCATCCAATCCAAGGGAAAGGTAAAGTCTGCATTTGGGCCTATTGGCTCATCAGGCCATAGCACGTATTGGTTTCTGTAGCATTAAGCAACCAGAAGTATTTTAACTCTTCCCTGGAAGAGATGCTAGTCAATTGCAGGGTTACCCAACAGCAGTACATTTTTCAATACCCGTTTAGACACCTGGGTGGAGAAAGGCACAACACTATATGAGAGTAAAGCATCTTGCCCAAGAACACAACACAATGACCACAGGCCTGGACTTGAACCCCAACCAGTTAATCCATAGCGCTCACCATGACGCCACTACACCTCCCCCCCCCCCCCCCAATCCAAGAAAAGTAGCAATTTTCCTAGTTGTTTTGTGCTATGTAAGGTAGAGCAAAGCACCAGCCTCTTGTTCACAAAAAAAGATCTACTTTGGTACTCTGGTATGGTACATGCATCTTACCAGACAAGAAAGGTTCCACATTCTTTGCAAGTGATCTGGCAGCTGAAGTATTGTAAGAACTTGAGGAGTCATAATGGTGAAAATTGTTTGTTTGCCTGTTGTACATCAGCAAGCTCCTGAGAATGAAATAAAACTCCCGTCGATGTTACTTCTTAAAAAGGTCAACAATTTCACTTAACCATTCATTATTTTTCAGCTCCATGCACAGTACAGATGAACTTACATGTAAGCACAAAATTTAAATGATTTAATAACTGGTCGGTTCCAAATTAAACACTCATGAACACTGGAATACTGGCCATCGGAGTTTTTCGTTTTTAGCAGCCTCCGTTTTTAACAGTTTACCGTCGGACATGAGAAATCTGAACTCTAGGCTTCTATTTAAACAAAAAGTTAAAGAACATTTTTATTTGTAATTTTTATTCATAAGCTTTTATATGCTTTTGTCCATTGTAGTTTTAACATTTTTAAACTTTTAAACTTTTTGTATTTTTACCTTTTTAAATTTTTAAATTTTACAGGACCCCAAAGATAACAGTACTTTCAAGTACTGATGGGTTAATCCTGTTAAAATATTCGTTTATTATTATTATTATTATTATTATTATTATTATTATTATTATTATTATTATTATTATTATTATTATCCCTTTCTTTCTGCTACATGTAGCATCACATAGAGTATGACACTCTGTGATTGGCAAAAACTTGCATGACCAAACCAATCAAATACAAAACAAATTGCGACTTGGTGACATGTCTTCCTGCATTTAGCACTGGTTCCATGGTTTTTTGCCTTTATTTGTAATTATCGTAGAGCTCTTAATATTTCATTGTTTCCATTTCTTGTGATCAGCCAGTGAAATGATGCCTTGGTTTGGGTGTTTATACTGACAGCACTTATAATAAGTGAAATATGCTTCATCACTGCTTGATAATTTGTTAAGAAGAGGAAACTACTCTGGCATAATTTAATGATAATGATCAGCTTCTTAGTTTTAACTTGCCGTCAAGCAATACATACCAGTGAGATCCTCCTGCAGAATGTTTAGAATCATTATCATTTACTGCAAAGAACACCAACTCTAGGCTTGGAAGATTCAGTGGCTCAAGAAAAATACCAATTTCAGTGCCTGCAGAAAAATAGCAAAACCTGATTGTAAACAGTACACAATACTTTGGAATTTTTTTTTTTTGCAAAGATGTTTTATTGTTGAGGAAAATCCTGCTCCTTTGTTTTGCACCTTTATTGTGCAGCATCTTCCAAGAATCTTAGAGTTCTTTGCAGACGATACTTGAAGATCCTCAAAGGTCTTAACAAGGATCTTTGAACAACCTTGAAATACTTTCACTGGGATGGCCTAAGGAGTTCAAAAGTAAAATTTTTTTGAAGGAAAGTATGAAGGATAACCACCTCGATCGTGGTCTAAGACTACTGTTGCGCTTGTCTCCAGAGGTCCATCTTGTGTACCACAAGTGCTGGATCACTGAGGTAGGACAAATGCAAACTCTCTCCCATTATCCACGATGCCTTACACAGTGCTGACGAGTCCCAAAGAGGATGAAACAGCTGTCCACTGCTAGGCTTGTGGATAACTCAGTCTGGAGATGCACATATATACTAACCTGAGTGTAGTGAGTCCATTATTTTCACTTACAAACATAATTATTTACCATATGTACCTCAGGATTATCCCAGTTTCCGTAGCATGAAGCGACTAGGAGTATTTCTACTCACCCCTGGATGGGATGTTAATCCATCGCAGAGTTACCCCCAGCAGTAAACTCGCTGGTACCCATTTATACACCTGGGTGAAGAGGCACTATGAGAGTAAAGTGTCTTGCCCAAGAACACAATGCAGTGCCCCGGCCAGGGCTCAAACCCGGACCATTCGATCCGGAGTCCAGCATATTTACCATTAGGCCTCTGCGCCTCCCATAGGATTATAAGTACTCATTTAATATTCTTATACACTGATCTTTTTTTACATTTTTACCTTGTCCAAGCTTCAAGAATTGTGTGACATCAGGACTGATAAAAACCACATCATCTGATATCTGTTTAAATTGATTATGTGTAAAGTAACTGCAATCAAATAAACAGTATCATGATAATACCTCTGAAGTCAACATGTTTTATGGTGAAACCCTAGTTTAACAAGCTTGCATTACCATGGGGAATCCAGGCTAATGATATAACTACTTTGCGGCAAGATATAATTTGTATGTTAACAACTGCATCGCAAAATGGAGGCTGCGTGCCTGCAACATTCAGAAGCTTCCACTGTTGGCAGCCAGCTCCTAGATGGAGACTGCTCCTATTGCTTGCAAATCCAGTGGCAACCCAGGCATGAGCCCCCACACAGAAGGGAGGGCAGGCAACTGTCACATTGAGTAAACAGTAGGAAAGGAGGGAGGGAGGAACAGCCTCAAGGACATGCTCCCATACCAAACAATGCTCACTATAAATACCTCAGTCTGAGAACACATGGGATCCTGACACATGGGGACATCAGAACACCACTGACAACAAGATGAACACTGGTGCTCGCGGGTTAGGCAAAAAATGAATTAAGAGTAACAAATTAAGTGAATGAAGTGAGCTTTAGGTCCCAAAGTGGAATAGCAAGTGACAATTAGTCGCAAGAACAAGCGACCCAGTCACGATCTTTAATTATTTTTCTGTGAGTAGTCATACTGCCAACAAGGGTTTCCTGTGCAAAAATGGCTGCCTTTGTCTTCTGGCCCCAGTTGTTCAAAGGGTGGATAACGCTATTGACCAGATAAATCGCTATCCAGCAAATAAGTTTTGACAAAACAAACTACACTATCCACTGGATAGTGATTTATCGGGTGGATAGCATTATCCACCCTTTGACCAACTGGGACCAGTTATCTGGTCTCAAAGATGCTGTTGGTGACACTTGGAAAATAATTGAATAATATATGCTTCCCTGAAAAGATGTAGTGTTTTTAGTTTAAAGCCTGCAAAGTTGTGACTGATTTATATGAAAAAAGCTACCCTGGCCTGTCTACCCTTGCTTTTTGATAATATAAATATCCCTGTAATTTCTCATTAGATTTAGCATGTTCTAGGCCCTCAGTCATTGGGGCAAGTGCAAATGAAGAAAAAATGAGGGGAATGGGCTTCCAAAGATAATTTCACACTCGCCACTTCTTACTCTCCCTCTCTTTGTCCTAGTGGCAATTTTCTCTGATTCCTATGGCTGCAGCCAGAAAACCCAGTTGTTTCAATTGCTAGACTCATAACAGAAACCAACAACGAAACCATGATTATTGTTGACATCAGCCCTTTGCCGGCATGTTAAGCATTAATGACTCAAGGAAACAGCTGAAAAAGCAAGCTACTGCCAAAACCGGTGGGAAGAATAGCGAACATGTCTTTACCACGGGCCAGATTGAGAAGGCACATCTTTTGCTCCACTCTCAGTGCTTTTAAAAAACTTATATGCAGGAAAGTTCAGACTACAATTTTCCATGATTTGAGTGAACTCCAACTCTTTAAATTCATGCATGTTTACACAGGTAACACACACGCCATGTTCGACTCTATGGCATGAAGCCAAGTAACTGACAGGAATGCAAGGTGTTGATGTAAATTGTCAAAATTAACCAATCACAGGGTCTACCAAGAGATGGTATACCGGAATTCATGGCTCTCCTCTGCCCCAGTCCCCCCTCATTTTCGCTTTGCTCGCCTTGCTCGTGCTCGCCTCACTGACCGAGAGCCTGGAACAGGCTACATTAGATTAATGATTTTACTAAAGGACTTGATCTTTATGGTAAAGTAAGTAAATTAACTTGACAAGTGTTTCTTTTAGGGATAAACAAAAATAACGATGGCCAAATTTTACATTTGGTTTTACAGTACATACATGTATACAGTTTATGTACTTCAATCACCACCTGCTAAAAGTTTTGACATGTATTCTTTTCCATACAGGCAATACAGCGGCTGCATTTCAAAAGCAAAACCCCATAGCTACTTTTACGCTCTTACAGAAAGAATTTTTTTCTTTTCATTTATTTGTCTCCCAGGTGGCAGGTTCTTGTACCAAGAAAGAACTGATTATCAGTTGAAAGAAAACTGTCTTTGGCGGATTTGTTGATAATCCTTCGGATTATTACAGCATATGGCTGTGATCCTATTTCGTAAAACCAGCAATACTTACTCGAACGCAAATCCTATCAGTCTGTCATTCAGCCAACGACCTTCTTCCAGCAAACTGAGATCTGATTCTCGAAGAAGACTGTCGTGAAAACTCAAAACAACATCATCCGCCATTTTTTCAAAAATTTCCTTGCTGAGCATGTGAGTAGTTGGGATACCGCTGTTATTTTGGGCGCCCACAGCACACTTCCGATGCTTGGACAAAATGGCGGAATCAATTTGTCAGGACAAATTTACATGATGCACTACGGCGACGCCTAATTTGTGTAATGAATTGATCGGAAGTGCATAATCGTATTTATTTCAAGGTATACTAGATAGTATAATCGCCGTCTTTCTTTGATTTACCTAGTAAGAGGCAAGTCAAAATGGCGGCCCGTTCGAAGAGTTGTGGTTTTTTTCTTGTTTTGCTGCAGCCCTGGAAAAAATTCTTCTCCGTAGATTGCAGTAGAATTTAATTCACAGAATCTGTTATATGTTATTTACGTCAGTCAGACTTTCATTTTACGGGTAACTTGTCGAAAACTCGTCAAAATTTAGGATTTATCGCGTCTTATGTTCTTGACATTTCCAGGTCGGAAATCATCGGCATTTTCCGATACCTTACGTTTCATTCCGACAGTGACGTCACGGAATTGGTAGAAAGCAACATCGGAGCGGGAATGAAGTTGTAATGGCGAAAATTCACTGTCATTCTTTACTTTCTGGGAGCTCATGGAGTTCCTTCGAAGAGAATTCGCTCTCAGAGGAACCAGAAGGTATGTGCAGTTATTATAACATCGATCTGTGTCCATAGTTGATTGAATAAACGGCAGGAAAACTTTTTTCAGGGGATTTACCGTGTATTATTTTTTCCACGATAGCAATGGAAGTGGACGAAAACAATGGTTTGGGGTCTCCAGAAGCCACGCGATTGCACAGAGAAGGTAGGTAGCGTGACTTTTGAAGTCTATATTTACTCAGAAAAATCAGATATTGTTGCACAAAATGCCTGATAGTTTGTTCCGCCCTCGGCAAAAATTACTACAGCGAACTGTTACTCGCAGGTTGAATGTAATTAGCATGAAACATGTCGTGTGAACTGCATGTGAGCACCCCCCTCAAAAAGCGCTCTCTTTATAGAGTTAGCTGTTCATCTGAAGCTGCTGTAGCGGAGAATTAGAATATCTAGGTTTGCTCCAAACAAATAGCTCAAAATCAAGCGTACTTTAATTTTTTGGAGTGGCTTACGCGTTTATTAATAATGTAAGCGGTTCATGATTAACTTTTATATGTTTATGCTTTTGATCGTAGATATGACCCTATTCGGGATTTGCCCAGAGCAAGAAGACATCATCCTTGTAGTTTGCAAAGAGTGCGGTCGAGTAGTGAAAGCATCGGCATTTTTACGGCATTGCGGTTAGTTTCTTCTTCATAATTTTACACCTTTTTCGCATTTTAAGTGACAAAGACTCCTCAAATGTCACAACATTCTGTCAGTTTCAATCGGAAAACCAATATAAAGGTGCTATTTATATTCAATGTTTTGGTAAATGATGCCTATAAATTGGAACTTAATTATGATTTCACAAACAGCATTTTGCCCTCTCGTGTAATAAAGTGTTTACTTTTGTCTTTGAGATGATTAAATCAATATAAGCTTCCATCTTAAAATTGTTCTGTTTTTCCTGGTCATAACCAGGATATTGTTACATATAAACTTGAGTGGTACATGTATACCTAGTGGTAAAAAATCAGTGAAAAGGCTATTGCACACGTGGACAACGAGAACATCACACGTGTGGATAACAGTAGGATAGTGTTTTGATCGATTTCTTACCACTTGGTATACCACTAAATTTTAGATAATATAAAGAAAATTACATGGTCACTTGGATATACAAAATTTCTCTCTCGTGTTGAAAGATATTTCACTCGTTCACTGCGCTCACTTGTGAAATATTTTTCAACACTCAAAGATAAATTTTTTATCTCTGCCATGCAGTATACTTTATATCTGGACACAAAATGTTGCTATTATTTTCATTATAAAATTATGTGTAGATATTTTTACCCCTTGGCTTTCTGATTATACATCTAAAATAACCATTTTTATTTTTTAACCTGTCATTTGCCATTTCTAGAATTAGAAAGCATTTTCAATGTTTCTGTTTTTGTTTTCGCAAAAGAGCAATTGGGAGAACTGAAAATTCTGTTTTGAAACAAGCTCTGTTTGAGTATTTCCACATAGTGAGAACTCCCAATGCCTTATCAATGTTAATGAGCACTATAAGATTGGTCAATAGTTGCGTACTATTCTTTTAAAAATCATGGTAATATTGTTGTTGTTGATGATACTTTCCAGTTAACAATTAGACAAGGAGGCAGAGTTTTCATGAGCAAATAATCAACAAAGCAATTATACCAAAGTTGAATATCACTCATAGATCAGGGTGCTTACCATTTAGCCAAAAAAACCAGATATTTCGGTTGAAAGTCAAATGGAACAGTAGTTTTTCTGAAAAATCCTTTTGGAAATTGTTGACAACCTCCAGATCTCCTTTTTTCCATTCGCAATGGAAAATCGGAAATTTCCTTACCATAGGGCTGATTTCCCAGTTCCAGTCTCTCGTCAACGGAAAGAAATAACAGGAAACTGAATTTCAAATGATAAGCACCATGTCTTTCGGTTGGTTTGCTGATTTATTATTCAGTGTTCATCCTAACCGGTTCCTTCCAATGAATGGTAAGCACCCAAGGGCAAGTATTCTAATTGTTGAATGGAGGACACTTTAAAGAAGAGCAGTCCAAATCACAATTAAATTTCCCTTCAACAACAATGTGTGTATGACCATGTTCTGTCAGTGAATAAAAACAATGGGAGATCGAATCAGATTTGCAGATACCTAATAGAGCATGTTGAGCGTCTGTAATAGAAATGCTTATTAAAATATTTTATTCGTTAGATTATTTAATTACAAGGACAACATAAACACAGGCGGTAATAAATTGTTAATAAATCATTGGTTGCCAAGAACATCATTTAAGATTTCCATTTTCCTTCCCTCCCAACAGAACTGCATCATAAGAAAGTTATACCAGTTCCCATCCCGTCTCCCCCTGAAATGGTGACAAACTCAAGTGCGGTGGTCGAAACGCTTCTCCAGTCAGGTTCAAGGAAAGGAAAGCTTCATGATTCTGTCATCACAAACCAGAAGATTGAACTAATGGATGTTACAGTGAAAATAGAAGAAATGCCTCTTACTGTGCCATGTCTTAATCACAGCCGCTCCCCTACTGTGGTTAAGACAGAACCCGTTAATAATGTCGTGGTGAAGAAAAGTCCATGCGAAAAAGTTTCCAGTAACAAGAAGTCTCCCAGAAAGCAAATTCCAACAAGAGGTGAGTCTGACATACAAATTCTCCCTACTGTTATGAAAATTTTGATGAAGTACCACAAGAAGAAATCCAACAATGATCAGTAGCAGGCCAGGCCAGGTTTGTCAGTACCATTTACATGTATATTCCTGACTAGAAAGAGGCACAGTTAAAGTAATGTATCTTGCCCAAGAACATTCCCTGCTAGCATTTATTGTTATGCTTTGTTTAAATTTTAGAACGAGAGTTTGATGCCGACAAGCATTGTGGAGTATGGGTGGCTGAACATCAAAAGAGGTGTACTCGCTCACTAACTTGCAAGGTAAGCAAAATTGTTGTCTCTCTGGCAAGGATGTAAATTATAGCTGAAGGTAGAAAAATAACGGCCAGAGGACTTATAATAACTTTTCTTGATTTTTCTGGCTGAAAAACCATGTCTGGTAAACTCTTCCTTTAAAATGTGACCCAAAATTTCCATCTGTGATCAACAACACTTTGCCTATTGGAAATCTTAGCTACATCCCTGTCTTACTAGTAAATCTAAGAGTTTCATATATAAATAAAAAATTAATTTGATAATTATACTTCTGTCAAATGTGCTTAGCACAGAGATCATGTAATTGTTTCAAACTCGACAGAAACTCGGTATTGCCCCATTTCTTGTTCCTGCAGTGAAGCTGTCACAGTTTACGCAAAATATTACCTAGTGTGACAAAGCCTCCAGCTATAAAACTTAGACATCACAAGCTTGTTAGCTAACACCAAATTTAACTCACTTTAGACACATGCTCTATCATTACGACGTGCAGTACCTGGGCGACGGAAACCTTTTGACGAGCTTTTAGCGGAGCACAAAGCTCGGGTAAACTGTGAGAAGGAACAGCAACAGAACCAGGCTCTGAAATTACAAGAGCAGGCTGCGACATTGAAGACATTGGATGCCACTCTCAAAAGAACGACAAGTACAGTTTCTGACTCCTCAGTAACGTCAACAGCAAGTTCAAGGTTTGTGGAATTTGTTTTTTCTTGTAAGCTCATGAATGGAGATCTACCAAAAAAGCTTAAAGTTGGGAGAGCAGAACATCCCTAAGGTTTGAAAAAAGGTTGAATTCCAGCTTGCCTAATTGGACAATTGCTTACTTGGGGAAATTACGTGTTTAGTCACCAGATAGCATGCCCTGGGAAAGCGGAACATCTCCAAGACTTAGGAAAAGGTTGAATTCCTGCTTGCCTAATCCTACAATAATTAATTTTATTGCTTGCTTGGGGAAATTACATGTTTAGTCACCAGATAGCATGCCCTCGTCTTTGCTCATCAGGTTAGTTTTAGACATTTGTTAGACAGGAAAATCTTCTTGTTCTGGAAGACCAGACAAGACTTTTTGCATGCCCTGGATACTTATTTCTACCACTGCCTCCACACCCCATCACTTCCTTCATTTCTCAACACATACACAGAATAAAAAGTGAAAAATGTTAGCTCAAAATTCCATACCAAGAGCTTGCCAGAAAAAGTTTGTGAGAGACATTGTTTGATTGTAGTGTACCTTTAAGACTCTCAGTAAAGCCCCGTTTACACAGGCGATTTTTTGTCGCACAACTCAATGCAATTTTTGTCTCACTGAAGTTGCATGAACTCGCCTGCGATATCGCGGCGATAAAATCGCCATGAAATCGGTGCAAGTTTGCACGCACGTAAAAAAATCGCTGCAATATCGCAGGAGTTTCGAACCTGTTGGAAACTTGATGCAACTTCGGCACGACAAAAATTGCATTGAGTTGCACGACAAAAATCACCTGTGTGTAAATGGACCTTAACAAACAGATGACTTTATTTTCATTAACAGATCACATGTTGGGAGGTCTATCTCTACAGAAGGTAAGTTTTCAGTTTGCTTTTATTACAAAAAAGTCGTGATAGAAATGTAATGCACAAAAGCAATTGAAAATAAATCTGTGTTCTTGAAAAGTGCTTATTAATTAACAATCATTCACCGAAGTGGAGGTGAATAGTCGTGGATATTTACTGAGCCACAAAGCGGCAAGGTAAATATCCACAACTTTCACCGACACTGAGGTGAATAATTGCTTTTAGTATAAACCACACAAGTTGAATAACTAGCGGACCAAAACATTACTTTCGGAACCCAAAGCGATTCACGAAGCCATTTTGTTTCTCTTGCGCTGCTCGGAGGTGAATAGTACTTTGCTAATCACCTCCGAGTTAGCCAATCAGCGTGCGCGGAAAGTACTATTCACTTGAGTGGTAGATACTAATAAAAGGACCCTAGTCAGCCCTACCTTTGTTTTTGTTGACATACAGGATTTTTGTTATATTATCTAAACAGAAAAGATAACCATGAAACTGCCAAAGGTAATTAAACAGACTTCCAGTGACACAATTTGCAGCAATGCAATAAGATTTCACTTCACAATACAATTTTCATAATTTTATAGCAGAGGCTGACAAGGGTGCTTTAAATTTTGCTTACCTAGACTGAGAGATAGCATTTGATAAATAATAATATTGTTGTTTCATTGAGCTTCTTTCATTGTAGATGAAAACCAACATGTGAGCAAAGCTGCAAAAACATCTGGTGAAAGCAACAGTGGTAATGCTGTTGATAGCACAACGTCATCTGGTATGACAAGCCTAAATCGTCATCCTAAACCTATGACGGTAAGTACATTAAGTTTAACCTATGGTCAAGTGTGCATCAAGCCAAGTGGTGCATACCACTGAAGCTTATCCTGGTTTCTGAGGCATTAGGCAATTAAGTAGTTTTACTCCCCACCCACCCCCCCCCCCCCCCCCCTGGATGGGATGCTAGTCCATCGCAGGGTTACCCCTAGCATTATTTTGACAGTACTCATTCATACCCCTGGGTGGAGAGAGGCACTATGGAAGCAAAGTGTCTTGCCCAACAACACAACACAATGACCCCGGCAAGGACTCAAACTCAGACCACTTGATCTGGAGGCTAGCGCAGTTACCATTAGCTGCTGCACCCCCCCACATACATGTACAGGTGTAGTTAAGCCTATGGTAACATGGGAGGTTGATACCAGAGATTTCCCTCTGCTTGTAATGTTAAACTGAATTATTAGCATCTGGTTGCTTTCAAGTGGGTGGAGTGGTGGCCAAATGGTTGGCGTGCTCAACTCCAGTTTGTATAATACATGTTCAAGTCCTAGCCAATATCATTATGTTGCATTCTTGGGCAAGACAAATGCAGTGCTCCTCTCTTCCCAACTGTATAAATGGGTACCAGCAGATTTACTGCTGAGGGTAACCCCACAATGGCAAGCATCCCATCCAGGGGGAATAGAAGTACTTCTAGTCGCTTCATGCTCAAGAAACCAGGAAGAGCTCAGGTGCCTATGGGACAATTTACATGGCTTTTACTAGCCAATGGATGTGCCAGTCTAGTGGAAATGTCGAAACCTTTGTAAACTATTAAAATTTTAATAGTACACTGACTAACTGAATCACCGACCCTTGCGAGAAGCGAATTTTGTATCTACTATTAACAACCAACTATGATCAATACCTTTGAATTTCTTTTGTACTTATTGCAAATTTACATCTTCTCTTAACAGTCATGTCGGTTTGGGAGCAGAGCAGTTGGAAAAGGTTGTTATGTGTTCAATCGTAGAAGTGACCATCTTCGATGTGCTGTTCTTTCCATGGTCGAAAGATGTCTCAATCCTTCACTTCCAAGGTACAATTAAGCGGTAAACTAAAAAAATAATGTTCACTGTAAAAAGGTCATCTCCTGATCTTGTCAATTTTCAGCTTCATATTTTAGAGATGTTTAAGCAAAAAGCAAGAGAAAGGTTTTAGAAGCTATGTGTGTTGCTTGTTTTGTACATTTTTGAGTAAAAATGATGCCAAATGTAGCCTGTAACATTACCAGTTGAGAGTACTTGTCCTATCAAACAGCTTATTACTACATGTACATGACTTGTACACTGCACATAAAACTCGTCACTAGACAGGTGTTAACATTTGAAACAATCAGTCAAAGCATAGAGCATGTTAGCTTGGAGTTGATAGTGGTAAATTAACTGCTGTTGCAATTTTGGAAAGCTGACATTTTGAGCCCTTCATAAAATTAATTCTCCAACAAAGGACACTCAAAATGTTAGCTTTCCAAAATTATTTTGCTATTTGCATCATCTGAATGTTTTATTTAGTTCCTTTTTCAAATTCAAGTTGATAATCAACTAATTAAGTGTTAACTTGCAAACTGACAAAAGAAGAGGCAGATAATCGAGAGTCCGGATAATCAAAAATATGACTATTAGTGAGCCAGACGATCTAAATCTAATGCCTGGTTACTAAGCTACGAACGTTTCACAAACACACGTTCTTGTCATCGCGCAAAAAACTATGGAAAAACTGTGTTTAATGAAGAAATACATAGCAAAAAATACCAGGAAAACATCAATCATATGCCAAAGTTGGTGGAAATGATGTTTGTACTGATTTCTTAACAGCAATTATAAAATAATATTCATGACAAAATGGGACCAGAGTAGCAAGTCCGGATAATCTAGAAATCCGGATAATCGAGGTTCGACTGTATAGCTTTAAAAATGAGGTCACATTATTGAGTGGTTCTAAAAGTTACTAATGGTGGAATGCACAAGGAATTTTTATGGATGCCGATTATTCCCGTTGTACAGGCAAAAGTCTAACAGAGCAAGTGCTGCTATTCTTCAAAGACCAGCAATAAAAACAGTAGGACAGTCATCAAATCAAGGTAACAAGGCTGGTGCAAGACCATCATTATGCTGTGATCAGTTTCTGATTAACTGTAGTATCAATGCCATAATCGTCATTTGGGGTTTTGTATATCACATCAGCAAGTGCTGCAATGTCATACATGTAAATTTGAATATTAAAAGATTTCACTCATCATCATCATCATCGTCATTGTCGTCATCACCACTATCACCATTGTTGTTATCATCGCCATTATTATTTCTTTCAGTACCACATATAAGACTGAAACTTGTCCTTCACCTGAACCAGTCTCTACCTGCCTATCAGCTACATGAAGCTGATGCACATCTCTCCATATTTTAAGGAAAAAAATTGGTAACAAAATTTCAAAACAGTTCACTTCAATTTGCATTAAATAGTGGCATAAGAATGTACATAATAGTAGTGATCATGTCTCCATATTCTCCCAACTGGAATTGGTTTGGATGTATAAAAGCAAGTGGAGAGAACAGTTACTTTGCTGTGCAGTATAGTTAATTATTTTTTATCACCTCCTTAGGCTTGTCATCTGTGCTAGAGAGATACAAAAGTCATTCAAACAAATCTATGAACAATTTTCTGAAGGCTCCACCGCCACCAAAGAATAAATCTTTCAAACAAGGAAGTTCAGGACAAGCAATTAACCATGTGGAAAGCAGTTTAAATAGCTCAAGAGGCACTGTATTTCAAGGATCTTCACTTCAAAACAAGAGAACTTATTTAGACTCCATTGGGTCTTCAACTACAAATGGTTTGACGCAATCAACGTACGTTAAACCTGACGCCAGTAGTCAGGCTATCAGTGACATGGGTAACATTGTTGCAAACATCGAGACTAATGTGTCCGGGGGACACCCAATTAGTCTTGGACACCCGTTAGGTGTCGCAGTTACAAAACCCTCTTTAGGTCCTGGGTCTAATTTAGCTGTTAGCGGCAATGCTAATCTGGACTCAAGTTTAAACCTGTGCTCCACACTCGGAATTAATTCAGGTAATCCCAAGGGATCTATATCAACCACACAGACTACTTTTGTTACAGCTAAAAATGCATCAATGATGACAGCTGCTAGTGGAAGTCAAATATCAGGCGTCACTACAGTGACTGGTCAGATACAGCCTGGTTTTACTAATGTTAAAGAAATTTTGCCTGCTCCTGTAGCAGGAGGAAAAGTTGCGGTTGGTTCTGTGTCGTCAACATCGACATCATCACCTGCGTACAAAGGAGTTCAGGTTGGTAACAATTTAATTATATACTGGCTTATTTTTGACTAAATCGGAACAGGGCTAGAAAAATTCCCTAACAGTCGAAGTGACTGAATGAATTTGAGGTCAACTGCTAAACCTCATGGAATGACTACATGTGCGTTGTCATCACCGTGAGCTAAAAATGAACTTCCAAATGGCTTGTTTGATTCAATTCATTCATTTCTTCTGAAGACTACATGTTTGGATTTTTGTTTGCAACTACCTTGTTTAAAACAGTTACATCAGTTTCAAATTAACTTCCTTTTCTTAAATTATACATACTGACATTTGGCTAATTTTCTCCATTTGATGCAGATTACGGCACAAGTGAATCCATCAACTGGTATGTATCAAGAAAAACTTGATGTTATTACAGTAAAGTTCCAAAAAACTGACTGACACATTTTGTTCTAACACAGGGAAAATGACCTCAAGCTCTGCTGGTCAGAGGGTCAGCCCAGTTTTCTTCAAACAGGTCAGCAAAGAGAACATTACACAAAAGTTTTTTATTAAATATGTGATGTATAATGCTACATGGATTAACAATTATTTGATAGTTTCTCAGAGTATTCTATGTACTATGATTATGGCATTTTCTTCTCGTACAGAATCCTTTTCCTTGTTTTAAAACGGCTTAGATAGGACAGGTGTGAAATTGATCATAACAGCACTTTAAGTTCAACATGTACATGTAAAGTTAGTTTGTTATTTGTAAACTTTGAAAGTTTGTCGAATGGGATGTGTCATTGAACATCTGCAGACAACGTAAATTTATTGAGAAGTAAGAGATGCATTGACAGAGATATTTGTCTTCTCTGAATTCCTCTGCAGCACAACAATGCTCAATGACTAAATTTTGAATTTTTTAGTACTAATGATAAAAAATTCTTTCAGGGTTCTGGTACTGTGCAAGTTACATCAATGCCAAATGGAACGGGCCCTTCCCCACCCCCTCCAGGTGGAACTGTCAAAGGCTACCCCCTTAATTTTGTGATCAAGGGTAACTCCGCAGCACAGGGTGTGACTACATCCGTGACTGGAGTTACTACAACACCTGGCAATCTAACCAAAGGACAGAATCTAATATTTAATAACATGGGGATGCATCAGTCGCAGTTTATTGTGCAGCCTTCCTCGCCAATGAGTCCAAACATACATCAGAGAGGTATTGTTGAAGCTTCCTCATAGGCTAGCATAATTGTAATCATTCATCTAGTGTGATTGAATGGGTGAGGGTAGTTCTAAAAAACTGTTGTTGTTGACTGAAAAATTGCAGAGTCTTCTTCTGGTTATGATTCTTGATGATTTGCCCTGCTTGAGGGCAAATCTTCTTACATTCCAATAAAGGGTGATTTACATGGTAGAACTTTCTCGCATGCCTCAAGCTTATACTGTGACTACAACATGAATTGCACCATGTAAATCAACCTACCACATCCTTACGACAGATACCTGCACGTGTAAATGATCCTAGGTAGTGTGAGAAAGTCATACTGCGTAAATCGCCCTTAATAGGAATGTGTCAGCAGCAGTGCACAATAGGGTTCCAAATAAATATTTTTGTTTTAATTTATTTTCTAGCTAAATTAACTGTTTCTGTTCTTAGGAAAAGCAGGAAATGTCCGGACAGGATCTGTACATAAAGGAATGCAAAAGGCACCATCTCCATCATCGCAAGCTAAAGTTGTACAATCGCTGTCATCTCAACAACCAATCACAACACAGCAACAAAAAACTGTGGTTGTGACTAGTCCACAGGGAAACCCAACCAAAGTGTTTATAAATCATAACAATCTCACAAGTTCTCAACCACCGATTGTGCAGCTCAGCCAACAGGTCGCCCAGCAAAAGCATCAGTTACAACAAATCACACTTCAGAAGCAGATACATCAACAGCAACAGCAGCAGCAATTACAACAGCAGCAACAACAACAACAGCAGCAACTTCAACAACAAAAACAACACATCAACTCGCAATTTATTAAACAACATCCAATACAGCCTCGCTTAGCACCCGCACCTCCTTCACAATCATTCATCTCACAACAGCCTCTTACAGGTCAGAACATCATTGTTAAAGTTACGGAACCACTCAAAAGTCCACCCAGCGCAGTTTTTGTAACAACAGAACCTCGACAAAATATGCAGCATACGGTTTGCCAGAAACCACAGTCTAATGTGGTGTGATTGGTCAGTTGTCATGTTATTATCAATATCGTTCAAATTTGGTACAGTTAAAGGCTATGCATCTGGGAAGTGAAGAAGAAACTGTGTTTAAGGGGTAAGTGCAATTTGCTGGTGTGTTGCTGTGGCTTCTTTGGCACAACAAGGTGCACAGGAGTTTGGTGGCATTCACTAGCTAGGAACCAAAGACATTTGCCACAGTGTGGCTGTAGGTATCTGTTTTGTCATCAATTTACGGCTGATAGTTATGTGACTTGCCAGTCCAGTGAATAGTTGTCGGCACCCAGTGGTTGCTAGTGGTTATTATTAGGTTAGCTTGTCGTTTTAATTTAATAATTAATTTAAAGACCTTCTGGTCTTCATTCGTGGCTGTCATTGGTGGTTGTCCAAAAGCATAACCTTGAGATTGCCGACTTAAAACTGCAATCTTAGGCTATCTTAGTCTGCACATGTGCGTTCTTTATAAAAATAATATAAGTATACGCAGTGTCCAGCAATTCACTAGTCCTTGTTAATTATTCAAGGGATTGATATCAGATCACATGACCACCTCCTGCCGTGGGTAACTATCCCGATAATATACCACCTGACCTCACTAACCCTGTGTGTGAAATAATGTACTGGGCATCCGTGCTTTGTAAAGTTATGACCGTGAAATTTTCTGCAGAACTTTTGTGAAGTTATACATGTACATGAAAGCAACAGTTTAAACATGACAGAGAGAAAAAAACATACATGCTAGAGTGACTTAGAAAAAAAGTATTTATAAATTAAAGTGATGTAACATAGTATGTTTTCTCCAGGAAAATGTGTTATTTAAAGAGTTAGTCTCATTGCACTAACAGCTGGTTAGCAATGAAAGCAAAGATAAGTAAATCAACAGAATTTCCTTCAACAGACTTCCTTCAAAATTATATCTTTAAAATACAGATATTTGCACCATTTTCCAAAAACAATTTTTAATAAGTGGATAGTAGTTTTAAAGGTATTAGATAATCTACAATACTTGCAGCTAATTGAATTGAAAGAAATATTAATGCTAGTTGGTAATGTCACAATTCAAATAATATTAGAGACAATGTTAAGGCAAGATTTCTCTTCCTTCATACTGCAATACTTCTTGGTTTGCCTCCAGAACTGATTATATATAATCATACTTAAAGGGGCACTATCACGGCTGATCATAGAAATTTCTATTTTCTAATTTCCTCAGTATATTTCCAAATGCCACCAAATACATGAATAAATTTGATAAATAGATCCCACAAAACAGGATAGAACAGTTATTTTGAGGAAGAAGTACAGGATTGCAAGGATGGAAGTGGATTGCGATTGATTTTTGGACAGGATGTCCAGAATTCAAAGCTGCCATTCTGGTGAAATTTTGAACATTTTGTTAGTCACTGTTTCCTCTTAGTTGATATTTCTTTGCATTTACCACTGTAAGCCTTTTTTTCTTCCTATTGCAAGACAATTAAGTACAATTTATAGCAAGCTACAGCCCATTCTTATAAAATATGATATTTCAGCCGTGATAGTGCCCCTTTAAATGTATACAGTCAAGAGCGTCAAACTATGGCCACCCAACTAAGTTTTTGACATCTTTTTAACAAGTTTTTGATTAGTTTGACGAGTTTTATGGCTTCCAGTTACTTTAAACTACCAATCAGATGCCTTGTGCAGTTAGAAGGAATAACTGGACTACAGATAACCGGTTAAACCAGTTTTCCTGGAGTACAAATATTGTGAGATATTTGTATTCTTGGGAACAGCTGCTAAGAGAGTTGATTGGCGTGAACGGTTAAATATGTTTAATCAATAACAATGCACTATTCAATTATATATAAAAAATAACACTGCACTGAACTTTGGTTATGACATGAATCTATGATTCCAGAATACCACAGTCAAGAAACCCACAGCACAAAATCAAAAGCGTTATTAGCTGGTGGCAAACCACACAGTATTGTAACTGGCTTTTAACCTTTCATTCCTTGAAACACAAATTCTCCTTACTTATTTCTATGCATGTTTTTAAGTTAACAATGAGAATTTGGTAGTACATCAAGGCAGCATCTCCTTGTTGACAAATTTATATTTTCTCAATACCTTCCTGCTTGAAAATGTATTGACACTGTAAGGAGAATTTAGATGTTATTTATCTTGGAAATGAAAAGGTTAAAATTGTCTATTTAGATTTGCACAATAATTAACTTAGTTTAATACAATGCAGTCATTAACCTCACTTACCCATATCCAGGTGCAGTGATTTCTCATTACAAAGCTTACCAGCCAAATTTTGCAGAAGGGACAAAACATCTGGTCACATTTTTTTTTTAATGGGAAATACTATTAATAATTAAAATATTCAGTGCAAGCCTGTTTTGTTGTGGGTTTGTGCCACTAAGGCATTCCTTACCGTGATTCACTAAAATAAAAGAATTTGTATGGACAAATTGAATTAAATTAGACTTGATTCCACTTTATTTGGAGAAAAAATTAGTACTGTTATTCATTTCTAAATCGGTGCTTCAAAACTGTTATCTTGCCATCAACAATCTGGTCATTTTAGGGCAATGGCAGTCTAAAGACAAGCTTAAATACAAATATGACTTTTTGAGTTCTTCTTTGGACCTAAAGGGAGTAACCGTAATAACAAGGTGATCATGTTTCAAGAGGGTTTTAGGTGGAATCTGTGCCTAAAGAACAGTGATGAAAAAAAAACATTTAAGACAGCAGAAAGGATCTTTTCCACCTTTTCAACAATTTTGTTACACCCTTTAAAACATTAATACACAAATTCTTGTATTTTTGTGAATCATGAGGAGTGAAGGAACACAAGTCACTAACTAACAGCCCTTTATAACTGATAATCTTATCTTACATGCCATTTACATCATATGCACTAAAAAATATGAGAAATTAATTTATTTTAGTTGTTCAAATTTTCCAGAGTTGCATTTTATAAATTGTGTATTATTTGTACATTCGACAGAACAGAACATGCGAATACTATATTTTGTGGGGAATCAAAAAATTGTGAGTTATATTGTAGAAAAATTATCCAACATTCAATGAATTCTGTTTTGTGAATGTCTTCTGGTGTGAACTAGGTGCAATGAGGCAGAGGCCAAAACAAATCTTCTCTCATGCATCTGCAATGTAATCCATTAAAAACAAATTTGTGTCTTTCTAAGCACTGGGGATTGAATTTTGTCATGGCTGGGCAGGCAATTATTTTAAATAGATATCTGACATTTTTCTGTTGCTGTTATCATTCTTCATTCCTGGACAAAACACTTTTAACCACATCAAGGATACACTGTACTAGAATATTAATCACTCCAGTAGTGCATAACGAGTGTCAGATTCAGTTTTTGGATTAAAGTCTGCTTAGAAAACTGTTTTACCAAAACGTTTCATGTGCATTGTACTGCCTATGTTGTGTACCACGTCTTGAAAAGTCTGTGGTCTAATTAATATTCAACATGTACTGTGCTGGACCTATTCAAAGTGGTTTTAATCCCCTTGAAGTGTAAGTTTTGTCTGGTACAAACTTCACTTGGGAATGGTACTTCAAAAAACCAATCAAAACAGTGCACTTTATCTTACAACCATATTTTTGGAGAAAAGAAAGCAATTTACTTATACTTACAATATATAACTTGCCTAAGTCCTTCATTAAAGGATTTTGTCATCAAGGCAACTCTACTTTCCTCCTTAACCCTTGTAGTCCCAAGTTCAAAATCTAAAATCTCCTTGCTGATAGCTATACATTAGTTGCATGTTAGTTCTGAGAATTTGGTGGCACAACACAAAATTAATAATTTTCTATATTCTCATAACCAGTATGCTTGTCAGTGTACTGACATGGTAAGGAGAAAATAGATCTTGATATCTATTGGGACTTGGAGGGTTAACCTCTGGGATTTCCAAGACAGTGACCATTCAATGAACCATGAATGGTTCTACAGTAAGATGTGAGTTAAAAATATATGAATATACATTTCAATGATGGCCTGTAAATTTAATTAATACTGAATTAATCATCATAATGTGAAGTGAATGCACTTTTGTCCGAAGACTTACACTAAATCAATTTTGTACCTTACTTTTGTAAATAAAGTATTTATATGTTCAGAGATCTACAGAAACTGGCTGGAAATGTGCTTGGTTGTTAACTAACCCTTTGACTTCAAAGTACAATAGATTTCATAAATTCCTTGAACACAAGGAAATAGTAAACAAGAACCTTAATGAACGAAAAAGCATTCTTTTGGGAAAATATTTAATGATAACCAGAGCCCTACCTAGGAAGGCTTTTAGTTTAAACCCACCATCTTTTAGAACCAGAAATTCCATTTCAACTTCATTCTTTTCTTTGAAAATAAACGTGAGCTTTCAAAACACTCCTCCTCAACAAATGCAAAAACCTTTCTTGGGGTTGGTATGGTTATTTCCAGGAACTACAGTATGTATTCCCATAATATATTTATGCATGCGAATTCAATTTGTTAATATCTGCAATCAGATGGTCTTTTTTGTCAGAAGCACGCTTCCATCGACTTTTGGCTTTGGGATAAAAATCAGACTATATACTTCACCCTTATTGTATTCCAGATATATTCCAAAGGAAAAGCGGACGGAAGTGAAGGTGAACCTTATCATACACACGATGGGGTGTATAAAAAACCCAGTGACAGTTATTTGGGACAAACGAAATAAACCCAACAAAATAACGTCCTTTGCAAAAAAACCTTTTGCTGCTCCAAACTTCTCAGGATTTACTTTGTTTCGTCCGACTAACCACCCCTGGGGATCCAAAGATGAAATTTTCCTCATTTTAGGACTTAAATTTTCAAATAAAAAGAGGGGAGGGGTGGGGGCGTGGCATGGCATGGCATAGCATAGCCCCTAAATCACTCAAACTTAATTTGAAGAGGGTAACACCTCACAGATAAAACAGCTGTTGAACTTGTGGCCCTCTTAAACATAGCAACAATTAAAAATCTAATTATAATAATAACCTTATTAAAAATTTATCTAGAACCTTTTCAAAAATCGAAATATACATAAGATTTAAAAGCTAAGCTAAAAGGTAAATTCATATTACGCAACCTAAAAATAAAGTTGAAGTTCTTTTCCACATTCAAGGTAACCAAGCCAAGGCAGCCCATGCCAGGCCCGTTGCGTTTAAAATCGTCTGTCCACGCAGTCGCTATTAGGGGAGATCGGGTTGCACTCGCTTCCCAGAAATTAACAAGATGATTGTCTGTCTAGTTTGCACACGAGACGAACAAATCGTCAGGCGACTTGTTTAGTGTCAGGCGGACTTTTCCGTCTTCTGGTGTGTAAACGGACATTCTTTTAAACCGTATATGAACGATTTCGCGTGTCCAGTGAGTAGATCAATCTCAGAAGCGGCACGAGGTTTGGCCTGATCGATAAACGAAGCTAGAGTTTCACTGAACTTCGCTGGAAGGAATTTTGCACAGGCATGTCCGCCGAGGACTCCTAACACAGCTCCAACGAGCTCACCGACCACCGGAACGGGGATTACTAGTTGACCGACAAGCATTCCTGCGAAACTTCTGCCCGAGCGAAAAAGCGCCAACAGCACTATGTCAGTCACTTCCTTGATGAATTTCTCCCTGGAAATCACTCCATTTTTCCACATCTTGTACGCTTTACAAATGCCGTGTCCTGCTATAATAGTCTCGACTATCGCAGTCACTGCCACGCCAACACGAAGGTCTACAGGAGCTACTTGGTCAGTTGCAGTAGTTAGACCACTTAATCGATTCTAATAAGGCACTGCATGCCTCCTGGAGAGTATTTATGTTCGACTCACACAAACTCCACGCGACACATGATTTGACACCCACCCTCTTTAGAATTTGCTGAATCGCTTGCCAAATTGATCTAAATATCGCAGGGATTGTCTCCAAGAGAGCTTTTCGCGGTGGTGTCAGTACCTGCAGAGTGATGTTCAAACCACACAAACACCACATGACAAACGATTCGCAGTTATTCTTGGCTAATTACTACACACATCGATTAATCGGGAGACACGTTTGGGCAAAAAGTATTGTTTAATTTGAAATCAAAGCCCCTTGGGAGGGAGGGAGGGTTACAAAACAACAGTTGAAAGCGAACCGTACAACGTGGGAATGAAACACGAGACTAGCGAGCTGATTGCACAATCGATCGAACTAATAATTAACTACTTTGATCAAATCAAAACGCAACAATTACTACACACATCGATTAATCGGGAGACACGTTTGGGCAAAAAGTATTGTTTAATTTGAAATCAAAGCCCCAAAAAAATTGCCCAAACGTGTGATTGAAAAGAGAGAAAAAAAAATTGGGAGAAAAAAAAATAGAAACCAAAATAAAAAATAAGTCTGAGTAGGAGGTTACACCGTATGTGAAATACGTCATTAGCGAAGCATAGTTCAATCAAAATCCTTGCACAGTTCAATCAAGAGTACTGTGTAGGCGAGGCGCGGGCAACCTGATCAGGCGAGTTGACTTGGATTGCGAAGCACCGTTCAACTGGTATCGCAATGGGAAAATAGACCGGCCGCCATGATGTCAGCGACATGGGAACGCGGGGCGTTACTAAACACCGGAACGGAACGGAATGACCGGAATGAACCGGAATGAGCCGGAATGGACCGGAATGGACCGGAATGATACCGGAATGGACCGGAATGGACCGGAATGGACCGGAACGGAACGGAATGAACCGGAATAAACTGGAATAAGCCGGAATGGACCGGAATGATACCGAAATGGATCGGAATGAGACCGGAATGGACCGGAATGAGATTCATTTCACAAAACACACTCATGTGAGCGACTGGTTTTCAAAAAACATTTCTCCGTGTGCTTGTTTGTTGTGGGTTGGGAGGGATGAAGTCGCTTTTGCAATGATATTCCTGGTTATTTTGAGTACCCGTTGTATTGGAAAGCAGCCACTTCAGTAAGAGAAGTGTTCGGGGTGGGTATGGATATGTTGAAAGTGTGACACATAATATAAATTGATTCTATATAATCGCTTATTCTTTAGCTGAACTCAAAAAACTAAAGATTCGAGTCGCACCAAGAGTCGCACATGAAATGAATATAATTCATTACATTTCCAACATTTCAACTTGTGTTTGGATGGAACAGTTTGCCTTTTTTACACTATGAGATACGATCGAAATGTTGTTGCACAACTTAACACCTTCAGTTTCAAAAATGCTATCGGTGAGTTTCCTTGACAACATACGTGTATTATGTTTGAGTACAGACAAGTGATTTATTCGTGGTAATAGTTTATCATTTTCGCATGTTCGAGCTTCGACGCTTGGTAGAGACATTTGTGATCCAAAATGTAATTCCAACTCCTAAGTTGTACTATCAGCGCGTATTTTCCTTGTCAAGTAAGTTCAATAGTTTATAGTAATAACAAAAGGATTAATTCGTTATCTTATTATTCCTGGCAACAAGTTTATGGTAATCATGGTTATAACTAGTAACTTTGGTCTCTTATGCATACGTACAAATCTGGGGTGTACAACAAGACGATTACTGGAAAGCAGAAAAGACCAACACCTAGAATGCCTTTGATTAAACAACTACCGAACGTGCACATTAGCTAGACGACCGCTAATCAGTGCACGCTCCTTGATAAAATGTGACCCTTTATAACTAACTAAGTTTCTTTACCTCAACGTTTTATTTTGAAAAAAAATAAACGTAAAAAAATAACAAAATACTCTTACTAAATAGAATTATTTGAACGGTCAATGACTGAAAGTCAGCTTTCAGAAACTCGTTTTTTTATAAAAAGAAATGTTTTTGAAAACCAGTCACTGACATCAGTGAGTTTTATAAAATAAATCTAATTCCGGTCCATTCCGGTCCATTCCGGTCTCATTCCGGTCCATTCCGGCTTATTCCGGTTTATTCCGGTTCATTCCGTTCCGTTCCGGTCCATTCCGGTCCATTCCGGTCTCATTCCGGTTCATTCCGTTCCGTTCCGGTCCATTCCGGTATCATTCCGGTCCATTCCGGTCCATTCCGGCTCATTCCGGTTCATTCCGGTCATTCCGTTCCGTTCCGGTGTTTAGTAACGCCCTGGGAACGCGTGGTTAAAGGCAAGGTCAGGTAAGCGCGAAAAGCGTCGGAGCGCCAGTCACCGTGCAGTTTGATCAAATGTTCGGGGACGCCTGACTGGAAGGCAAAAGTAGCGCCACCACGACGGAAACTGTGAGGGGAGAAATGCTGCGGATCCAGGCCTACGGCCGAAATGAGGTGCTTGAGAGAGGCACTGAAGATAGAGAAAGTCAGCGGACGAACCCCGGATGGCGATGGGAGGCAGAAAAGAGGCGCTGAGGATGAGGCCGGAACTATTGCGAAGTAATGCAGCAAGGCGGCGACGGGGCAGAGTGCAGAGCCGGGAATCCGAGGAAGCGGTATCAGAAGGAGTCCCTCTTTGTGTTGACGGGTTTTGGTCCAACGAATGCGAAGGACTGCTCCGGACGTTGTAAACTTGATAAAACTAAACAGTTGAAAGCGAACCGTACAACGTGGGAATGAAACACGAGACTAGCGAGCTGATTGCACAATCGATCGAACTAATAATTAACTACTTTGATCAAATCAAAACGCAACAAGTCATAGCTTTTTTCACCCTTCCTTTTCTGAGCATTCTCGATGACTTCTTCCACAGAATACCGTCGCAATTTCTTTGGCCACACGACTCGTGCCACTTCCTTTCCCTTCGCTTGCAGTTCGCCTTCGTTCTTGATGAAGTCTTCGTGCGGTAATGTGATTTCTTGTATTATCGCCACACTTCCAAGAGCTGTTCCTGAGGAAACGCAGCTGGTAGTGATCTTTGGCCAAGAGGTCGCGGGAGAAGTCGGCGAAGAAGCGTCAGACAGCGTGTTGTAATAGTGGACAATCGTTGGCCGCTCTTTTTCCGATCCGATGCAGATAAAGTGATGCTCGTATTGATTCCTGCCCGCGGTGGAACCTTTCCTCACTAAGTGGTCGCCTTTTTTTATATCGGCAAATTTGAGGATTGGTTCTCTTTCACCGAGCCGTTCACTGAGATATCGTATTTGATCTCTGCTTCCAAGGTTCAAGATACTTTCCCAGTTCTCAGGTGCTACAACTGAGGCCATGTTGTTACCTAGCTTAACTGTACCAAAAAGCTGCAGCTTCTGCACAGCTTTTCCTGCAAATTTAACTGAATCACAAGACTGCCATGAAGCCTATGGTTTCTTCTTTCAGTCTATAAAAAGATCGTTTAAGTCACAAGCAGCCAATCAGAAGCGCGATCTACTGTCGTGATATCGTATGATATCAAGTCAATGACCTATTATGCCACGATATCATGGCCACTTTCAACAACAACACTGAACAACAATTTATTGATGGTGTAACCTAAATACAGAATCGCTGTAAAGTAGTGTTACCGTATGATGAATTGAAAAGAGAAAAGCAGAACCTCTTAATTTATGTTTAGCTGGTGTTTGCCGGTCGTAAAAGGAGTAAAAACTTTCGCGCCAAAATTAAACTAAACTTGAGCGCGCTCGCCAATTGCGCGATGTTTGCCAACGAGTAATGAAACATTCAGACTGAAACAATGATGTCGGAGTTCCCAATTCCCACCGGATTTTTGGCTGAATTTATATCTAATCGTACCTTTTTAGTACGCTTCGGCGGCATATCAGGCTCATTTGGTCTCGCCACGGAACCACGCCTTGACCAAACACGCCTGATCATGCCAAAAAAGTACGATAAGGTATGAATATAGCTCATTTTGGTGCACTCGTATTGGCTATAAACTCGACTTAGTTCAATTACGAATGTCTGTGTTTTATATCTGTTAGACGATCAAGTTATTTTTTGATCGGAGATCATGCCCAGGGGGAAACCACCTTTCAAATTTCGTTGACACGAAACACTTTTGTTGCCAGTAAAGAATATTGCCAAAAGATTCACTGACTTGAAAACAAATCGAGATGAATATAAACGGTAACAACAAAGGTCAGACTCAGGAAATAATACTTGAACACCTCAACTCTAACGATCGCCATCAATGTTTGCGTTATAATCGTTTAAAGTTTTAATCTTTCTTCCACTTTCATTTTGACATTCATTGGGGATTTCTGATCACCGCAATAACGCAAAAAATCAACAAGCCCCGATATGCCCCCTTTTTGTGTGAGCTTACACGAACTCTTATCTTACATATAGCCATCAACAGAGATATGGATGTATGTATGGCGTATGGGTTTTCGAGAGTTAGTCACGTGGTGTAGAAGAGTTTTTTGTGTGGTGCAGTGGTGAACGCCCTCGCTTTGAATTCAAATCAGTGGCGCGAGTTCGAAGTGAATTAACATACAGACGCGCTTTATCGTTACATATACATACATACATACTTTATTGTATAGTTCCCCCTTGGGGGCTCTTCCGCCATACAGAAATTAAAAAGATAAAAGATTAAAATATTTACAATAAAGAAGAAAAAAAAGAAATCGGAAAAAGGGGGAAGGTTGAAATAATATTCGAAATAAAAAACTATGTACATTACATTTATAAAAGATTATTTACAAATTTAAAATATGTTTAAAAATTCTCTTTTTAAAAAGGTTCAGGTCATTTGTCTCTCTTATATTCTTGGGCAAGTCATTAAATATCTTGGGCCCACGGTAGGCAAAGATCTCTGCCCTGTTTTTAGTCTACACCTCGGCAACTCAAGATTGTTTATTTGCCTGGTGTTACGTGGGTGTATGATTGACCGTCGCTGAAATCGAAGATAGCTTGGAGTGAAATTATTTAAACATTTCCTGACCATTACAAGGCCGTTAAAAAGCAGTTTATCTTTAACACTAAGCCATTTAAGAGATTTGAGGGCTCCTGAAATATGGTCGAACTTCCTCAAGCCGGCTACGATCCTGCAAGCATAATTCTGAACTGACTGGAGTTTTCCCACATTCTCTTTGCTAGTGTTACTCCAAACCGTCGAACAATAGAACAACTTGCTAAAGACAAAGGCATTTATGAGAAAGATTAGGGTTTTCTGGTCCAAAAGGTGCTTTATCCTATTGACTCTCGTTCTTACAATAACTTGATTCTAGCCTTTGTGGCAAGCTTATAGCCATTGTAAAAATCTGCTTTAGAAAGCGTTTTGATTGAACTGAAGCTGCAAGCACGAGCATCTCACATGCTGGCTCTCAAAATCAATCGGTAGCTCAAGAAGAAACTGCATAGAACAAGAAAAAAATACACCCAGGCAGATTAAAAAGGACTAAAACAAAGTATATCCGAAAGATAAAATTTTATTTGATAATTTCTCTTAGATTTGAAAAACAGTGATGTATTTTATTATTTACAGTAACAAGAAAACAATTAAACTGAGAGATTAAGACCAGGCTGACTCCGGTATCATATATCCTGTCTTGAATATCACACTGCAACATGAATCATGTTAACATTTCTCGATATGTATTATCGTATGATTAAAGAAGTTGTTAAAATATTCTATTCAGGAGTGGTGGACATGATAAATTCTTTGACTGTCTCATTACTGTAGAACATAAACTAAGCCCACACATGTACGCATTGCGGGCCGGGTAATAAGATTGACAAAGCGAGTAGTCCAGTACCTCTTGTGAACCTCTAATTTCAGAGGCATTCTAAAACAATATTGGTCATTGTCTTCAGGGATAGGGGCATTGTTTGTGCCCTTTTTCCTATTGTTCTTATGGCCAGTCATGTGAGATGTTCAATGAGGTGCTGGTCGACTCGACAAAGCCACTTGTTGGTTTGAAGTCAAAGAAGTCCTTGTTTGTGTGAAGCACCGTACGGACATTTCCAACGGCAAAACATTTGTAAAGCTTCAGGCCATAGGAGCCGGGATAAAAGTATGCGTGTGGCCATATTTAATGCAATGAATCGAGTAATTTTATTGATATTTAAGTAAAATTATTTACTAACCCTAACCCATAGGACCTCGTAGGCACCCCGGGGGGGGGGGGGGGGGGGGTACTTAAAAAAGTTTTATACGGGGAGGCTCCGCCCCGAGGTCCAACCCCTTACCCTTTTATATACCATTTTTTTCAAAAAAGGCACCCCTTTCGTATACCTTTTATTGGAAAAAGGCACCCCTTTCATATACCTAACTACTGTAATTTAATTTGTAACCACTCTCACTGGCCCGCCTTCTGAGTAAATCGTTAAAACTGGAAGTCTTCTTGTCATTTTTTCACGTAGCGCGTAATAAATTAAAATGAAACAGTCATAAGTTGCGTCTGCTTGATCTGTTTTAACTCAAGGCCCTTTTTAAAACCCGAACGAAGATTTTCCTACCCTTTCATATACCTAAACTTGTGAAATCCCTACCCTTTTATATACCTGAAGACTGAAAAAGGTACCCCTTTCGGGCGGAGCCTCCCCGTAGAGGCCATTATAGGGAGTACCCCCCCCCCCCGGGGTAGGCACGGGATTCGCTACTATATCACATGTGCAATAGAAAAGAATACAGACTGAAGTACTTTAAAGTTGAAAGAGAAAGCATTTTTTAGTATCCTAGCACTACAAAACTAGCAACTACCCTTTCGCTATCAGATAAAGGCCGACTATAATAGTGTGACTTGATCATTGACACTCGCACTTATGCGTTTAACTGAAGCACATTACATTTCACTGCTCTACAGTTCACCCAACTATAATGAACTGCATAGCAGTCCACAACACACAACAAGTTACTCACACTCCACTGCACTAGAGTGATTGTCAAGTTGTTTGGCTATTTTGTTCTCGATTAGCCGAGCAAGAGTTTCAGTGCTTGTTTCTGAGATGGATTTTCCAATGAGTTGTCCGCCAAGGAGCCCAAGCACAGCTCCAACAAGACCACCAAGAATTGGAATGGGTATCACCAGTTGACCCACAAACATTCCTGCGATACTTCCGCCCGAGCGAAAAAGCGCTAACAACACTATGTCAGTCACTTCCTTGATAAATTTCTCCCTGGATTCAATAACTACTCCACTTTTCCACTTCTCGTTCGCTATGTAAATGTCGTATCCTGCCATAATAGCCTCGACTAACACAGTCACTGCCGCGCCGACGCCGAGTCCAACCCTTGGAAGAGCTTTTGGAGTTTGGTTAACTGCACCCCGCGCTGCTCCGCGCGCTGCGCTGCTGCCAATTGCTACGGCGAAATCGTCGATAAGGTCCGCACATATCTTCGGAACTTGCTGAAGTGCGTGCCAAATCGCCTTTAAAAAGGCATGGCCTACCTCGCAGAGAGTTTTTCGCGGTGGCGTCGCCTGCAGTGTGATATTTAAACCACACAAGCACCACATCACAAATGACTCACAGTTATTCTTCGTCAAGTGAAAGAACTTCTCGCCTATTCTATCATCCCGAGCCCTGCGAATGACTTCTTGTACAGAAAAGCGCCTCAATTCCTCTGGCCACACGACTCTTTCCACTTCCTTTCCCTCCGCTTGCAGTTCGTCTTCGTTCTTGATAAAGTCTTCGTGCGGTAATGTCATCTCTTGTACTATTCCCAGCTGTTCGAGAGCGGAACCTGAGCCAAGACCACTAGTAGGAATCATTTGCGCGATAGCCTGACTCGCTGTGTTATAATAGTGGATGATCTTAGGTTTTCCGTAGTCATATCCGACGCAGAGGAAATGATGCTCGTATGGAACCGACCCACCCGGCAAGAAAGAACCTTTTCTTACTAGGTGGTCGCCCGCTTTCATGTCGGAAAAGCGGTGAATTGGTTCTCTGGCTTGGAGTTGCCATCGAAGAAGATGGATCTGTTCTTTGCTGTTACGTCTCTCGATGTCTTTCCAGATGGAAGACGATGAACTTAGAACCATGTCGACCTTGAAACTTCAAAACTGCTAGCGAATGCTTACAAGTATTTGAAAGACTGTTACTGAAGCCCGTATGGCTTTTACTTATATAACATCACTACATAGTAAAGATTAGTAACAAGGGGTTTTTCCCTCTTTCAGTTTATTTACATCGATAAAGTCACTCGCTTAAAATAAGCTCATTTGCGGGCTCTGACTGGTTGGAAAATTTACTTACGTCATAATAATTGTGCCATGTTGACCTCTTGACCACACCAGCTGCGTTCACCCGACGCATACATTATCACGAATACACTATCATTGTTTGGTGTTTATCAGGCTGCAGACAATGTTGACGTTGTAGTCACGAAAAAAAGTTTTGCAAATTTGGATAAAACGTTTCATCATAAAGAATTATACCGTATGCAAGCAAATCAAAGGTCGCGTTTTGTTTTGGTTACCGTATTTTCTCGATTAGACACCCCGGCGTTTATTTCAAACTTGGCTTGGTGGAGCCGGCGTTTATTTGACTCCTGCAGTTTATTCGAGCCCGGTTTCATTAAGCAACGGTTTTTATTTATTATTTTGACAGAAATGTATCTGGCAAATAGACCTACAACTTATTATACCTTAAATAAATGCCTGAGGGGGCTATTTTCAACTCCACCTTGGAGACCCGGCGTTTATTCGGTGCCAAGCGTTTAATCGAGAAAATACGGTAGATCATAAATCGTTGTTTAGCAAACATTGACGGGAGGGAGTAGTGATCATTGCGTCAGATAACAAAAATGGAAAATAATTTTAATCCTCTCTTGTTTTAATGTAACTATATGGTAAAGGCAACATCCTATTTTCAAAAAAGACCAACAAATGACACAAATTTTAATAACATTGTTTTTACTTGAAAAACGGGCAAACTTCCTCTGCCTGGTCTGCTATTTAAATCGATCTGATTGCAATACTGAATTTAAACAGTTAATGCCTAATGTTCTCTCTGCACAAACAGGTAACGAAAATTCGGAAAATTACTGGGAAACCAGTGGGATTTTCTGAAAGCAATATTACATTTTTTCGTTATGCTTTGTGAGCATGATAAGCTTAAGTAACCTTAATTTTGGACTGATATCTAACTTGAAGCTATAACTTCAGATGGATCGCGGGCCCTGGGACGACAATGCGTTGTATTGGAAATTTTTCGCTATTGTTATCAACAAACTATACAATCCATTGTAAGCTCTAAACTTTTTATCAACTTATAATGAACGACACTGTCTTTTGCGGGCCATGGCAAACGTTCAAGTCCCTTTAGAAGAGGTTTTTACTGCCCAGCGCGTTCCACCATCCAAGCCGGGATTATAGCAATGCTGGTTGACCTGGTTGTAGCCTCAGACACGACGCAATCGCAATCAAAAGATTGCGACCGAAGAAACGTCTGGGTGGAAGGCGCTGGCTAAAATAGCGCAATAGGTGCAGTCAAAATACGCACTCGCAGATCTTTCATCATTTCCAATAAAGGTTTCGGTACTCGTTCCACCTGCAGAGAGATTTTCAAATCACACAAGCACCACATGACTAGTGACTCGCAGTTGTTCAAAATCAAGTCATATTCGTCTTCTCCCATCCTTTTCAAAGCCCTGCGAATGACTTCTTCTACAGAAAAGCGCTTCAATTCCTCTGGCCACACGACTCTTGCCACTTCTCTTCCCTTCGCTTGCAGTTCGTCTTCGTTCTTGATAAAGTCTTTGTGCGGCATGTCATCTCTTGTACAACTTTCGACTTCTTCGTTTTATCTGTTTTATAATGGATTATCTTTGGCTTCCGTTTGCAGTCAAATCCGACGCAAAGGAAATGATGCTCGTATTTAGGCGAACCACCAGTGGAAGAACCTTTTCTCACAAGGTGGTCGCCGACTTTCATGTCGGAAAAGCGGCGGATTGGTTCTCTGGCTTGGAGTTGCCATTGAAGAAGACGAATCCGCTCTTCGCTATCAAGTTTCTCGATGCATTTCCAGGTGAAGTAAGACGAACATAGAGCCATGTCGCAAATATCCACGTCCACAGCATTAAGACAACCAGCACAAATCCGTATGGTTTTAACTTTATAAAAGCTTTATAAAAGAAATGATGAAATTTATAAGAGAAATGATGAAATCATTTGCGTAAAACGAGTTCATTTCAGTGCGGGCTTTCATTGGCTGGAAAATTTACCCACGTCAAAATAATCAAACAACCTTGATCTCTTGACCTCAACGATAATCAACGTTCCGTGTTTATGATGCTGCCGACAATGTTTACGTGGTAGCTACGCAATGAGAGTCTCTACATGTACGGGCGCAAACATAGCAGTAAATCAAAGAACGTGTTTACTTTTAGATGTAAAACATTCGTAGTCAACATTGATCGAGGGGAGGGAATGGGGATAGCCTCCTATGCAGACGTTCTTTTGGCTCGGGCTGGAGAGCCAAAAGAACGTCTGCGCACTGAGAGGGCTAGAGTAAAGAAGGCTATAGCTCAAATGTCTAACACTTCGAAACCATAAATCGGTCGGGGTAAACTTTGGCAAATGTTCATTGCAGCACTCGAATCGCACTCAGAGTTTCCGAATTATTTCATCCAATCAAAAACTAGCGCGAGCGCTTACGAGTTCTCCGATGGCAATCGCGCGGACAAACACGTCATGTTGCTTAGCAACTTCCGGCGCGAACACCGCGGGCTCAGCCACTTCTCGGAGAAGTGATCGCGCCATATCCGGAATCCGCCATAAACTGGCACTTGTTTCTCGTTGTCCCTCAGTGATTCCAGCGTATTTAAGGGTGATTCCACTGAGTTGCATTGCGCATCCTTGCTGCGCATAATTTTTGCTTCAGGCTAAGCTCAGAAGAGGAAATAAATGGTCGTTTTGTTCTAAGCGAGCACGGTGACCCCCATTTTTCAATGCATTCGTTTAAATAACATACAGTTCACTACAATATATCGCGATTTTTAAAAAAAGAGATTTTGAGATATTATTATTATTATTATTTGAATGCTGGAAAACAACGCGTGTTTAGTCTATTTAGGTAGTGCTGCTTACGTGCGCACGCGGCAAAATCTCTAATTCTCTTATTATCTTAATTCCAGTTCAATTAAAATAGTTTGTTATTTAAGATCAAAGTCTATCAAAGTCTAATTTTTTATCATTGTAATGCTTATCATTGTATTTTTAATAATTTTATAATTGTAATTTCTATTTTAATTTATTGTCACTGAAAAGCCCCGTAAGGGGAGTGTCAAATTCATTAAAGTTTAAGTTTAAAGTTTATTTTGTTGAACTGCTTCCATGTTCTAATGCAAGAAATGATTTTTTTTCTAGAAATTATAGTTCCCCATTCGGATTACTAGGGTTCCTCATGTAAACCTCGTGTATCATATATTTACTATAATAGCCATCCAGGTTACAAAAGAACGAGCACGGTGACCCCCATTTTTTATTGCATTTTTGTAACGCTCATAACATAGTCATGTACTGGACCAAGTCTTTGAAGATTTTAGTTACTCCTTCTTTTTCATCGGCATCAACTTAACCGGGTTGAAACGCAGAAAGAAGGAAAAGCAGACAGAAAACAGGATGTAAACAAGTAGTTAAGTATATAGAGAAATAAAAAGTGAATAGATAGTAATTTCATTTCGCGTCAGTTTGAGAGGTGATGCTCGCGTCCTCGAAAACAGAAAGAACTTATACTTGTATTCTACTTCTTCTGATCGCCCTCTGGCTTCAAAAGAATCGCTGGTGCCTTCAAATGCCAGCCTCACCGGAACTGAAGTTGGGGGTATCCGTGCCTTCGATATTAGCCTGTTCCAGTCGTTCGGGATTAGTGTCACGAAAAGCAAGCGGTAAAATGGCGAGGCGCGCGAGGGGACTCCCCACACCCCTCCCCTTATTTTTCGCTCGCCATTTCTCACGCTGCTCCCCAACTAACCGAATGCGTGGAACATGCCAATTCGATATTGGTCGTGGTTCCAGTGCATTTACTTGAGACTCCTTTTTGCAAGATTTTCTCCCACGAGACGTTTAGTTTATGATCTTCCACTGTTTTCATCCACAAGTTCTAGTTTTCCTAATCGAGAAACTTGATTGAAGGGAGTCCCCTTCATGGGTTATCTTCTAGACTCTCGTCGTGCAATCCTCTCTTCTGGAGAGCTTACTTAATATTATGCCGGTCCCATCTCGCCTGAATATTACAGTGTGGCGCGCCATATACTCCAAAGGTATGAGTATTGCGGAATTGTGAATTTTTTCAATTTGATTAGCCACTTGGTTTACACTAACCAGCTAACCAGTCTCTTTCAGTGCTTCACCGTTGCAAACATCGTGGCGCATTGAATATTCATTTTTTTTTGTAATTTGTTTATTGTTTTCGTGATAGTACATCAATAAGTAGGATACTTGCTTACAATAAGATAATTTACAAAAGACCTCACAGTTTTGACAATACATTACTCATAATGCGGTTGCAGCTCATATCAGCGCTGAGATTTCAGTCGGTTAAGACTATTGATCTCTGATTGACCCTTAAGTAGGGAGTCGTAAATGCTGGGTATGTAGGAGACCCGATCTTACAAGAAAAAATACATTTTCTTTTTCAACGAAGAATCTAATCGTAATTACAGTAATCACACGTTATACTATTTCACATTAATTTTTGATTTTTTGTACTCCGTCTTTGCCACTGGCAAACACGATGATCAGGATCTTAGTTTCTCAGTCATATAGTAATTTACAGTGTAAACGCATTTTTAATTAAGTAGTGTTTGTACATTATATTGTAAATACTGTGTTCTTTTTAGTTATAAGATAATTATTTATTGTAATATTTTAAACAGTAATATTATTATGCATGAAGTATATGTAGCAGTTTATGTTAAGTACACTTAGCTAGTAAGCAATAGAGAGCTACCTACCCCCCCCCCCCAACCCACCCACCCACCTACCTACCTACCTACCTAATGAACGGACTGTCTGACTGACTGACTGACTGACTGACTGACTGACTGGGTGACTGACAGACAGTCAGTCGGACGGCTTATTTCTGACTGACGTTGTTATTACTTGGGAAACGAGTAAACTTGCTCTGCCTTGTCTGCTATTTAAATAGATCTAAGTTCAATACTGAATTTGTCGAATTCCTGGAATTTTTGAAACAGTTAATGTTTAATGTTCCCTCTGCGCAAACGGCTAAGAAAATTTCAGAAAATTATTGGGAAAACAGTCGAATTATTTGATAGCAATGTGAAATTTTTTTTTCGTTACGCTTTGTGAGCATGATAAGCTTCAGTGAACTTTGTTTTGGACTGATATCTAACATCAAGCTATAACTCATATTCAGCAAATAATCGCTCTTGCCAAATAGCTTTAGTTTTGATACTTAAGAATAACTGTTACAGAAATTAAACTCGCTTTCTCATTTCCTGTTCTCTAGAGCTTTCTTCTTTGTTTCGCTTCTACATCGTTATCTACCTTGCCTTCACACGGCTAAATGACTTCTCAGTGTCAACAAGGCAAGACTACACAATAAGCCACTTGCAGTTTGGGATTGTTAGACCTAACTAATGGAGGTCGGATCGAGAGGATATATGATAAAATCATCCCATATCAGTAGTCCCAACTATAACTTCCTTAAATGGTCAAATTTCAAATAAACAAATTTCAAAACTAAAGGAAATGACAAAAATATTTTTAGTATACAAAGCCAAACTAAATGCGTTTACTTTGTCTTTATAGTCTGTGCAGAGTCTCCATTGAGTTGAGTTTCAGTTTAAATCGAATGGGAGGGGATCTTGAGATTTCCCTGTTTTCTTTCTTTATGACTTATGTATTACAGTGCTAGTAACCTAGCATGAGATACGAGACGAGTCTTGCGAGGAGATGTCCGCCGATAACCCCAAGCACAGCTCCAACGAGGCCACCAATAAACGTCATTCCTGCGGCACTTATGCCGGGACGAGAGCAGGCTCCCAACAGTATACCAGCTACTTCTTTGACGAATTCCTGTGAGGATTGAATCACTTTCCCATCCGTCCATTTTTTGTACGCGTTGTAGATGTCCTTCCCTGCACCACCAATCTCCACTACTACAGCGAGTACCAAACCGCCATCGAGTTTGAGCTCTGGCAGAGCGCGTTCAACAAATTTTCCGACTGCGCTTTCCGTGAAGCTGCCGCCAGTAAATTGGACAAGGATGTCGTCAACAAATTGGACGCCTTCTTTGATAACAGCCTTGATTCCTTGCTGAACTCCTCGAACACCTGCCTTTAGTAGGGCACTACTTCCTTCAAAGAGAGCTTTTCGAAGTGGAGTCGCCTGCAATGTGATGTTTAAGCCACACAAACACCACATCACAAATGATTCACAATTATTCTTCATCAAGTGATAAAACGTTTCTTCCTTCCTTTTCTCGGCCCTCTCAACAATTTCTTCCACAGAATACCGTCGCATTTCATCTGGCCACACGACTCTTGCCATTGCCCATTCGAATTCGTCATCTTCCTTCGCTTTCAATTTGTCCTCGGTGATGAAGCCACTGTCCGGTAGGGTCGTCTCCTGTATTATTCCCAGCTTTCCAAGACTTGTGCCAGAGCCAAGGGAGCCAGTAGAGCTCATTGTTCGACTAGCGTTGGATGGCGTGTTATAATAATGAATAATCTTTGGCGACCCGTCACTTGAAAATCCGATGCAGAGGCAATGGTGCTCGTACTCAAATAAACCCGGCACGATGGAACCTTTTGTCACTAAGTGATCTCCTAATTTTATGTCGGCAAATCTGCGGATTGGCTCTCTGGCTTGAAGTTGCCATTGAAGTTGATCATTTTGCTCTTGAGCGCCAAGATTCTCAATCCATTTCCAGATCTCAACCGATGAACTTAGAGCCATGTCTATCGTCGCCTGCAATGCGATGTTTAAACCACACAAGCACCACATCACAAATGACTCGCATTTATTCTTCGTCAAGTGAACGAACTTCTCGCCTATTCTATCCCAAGCCCTGCCAATGACTTCTTGTACAGAAAAGCGCTTCAATTCCTCGGGCCACACGACTCTTTCCACTTCCTTTCCCTCCGCTTGCAGTTCGTCTTCGTTCTTGATAAAGTCTTTGTGCGGTAATGTCATCTCTTGTACTAATCCAAGCTGTTCGAGAGCGGTACCTGAGCCAAGACTACTAGTACGAATCATTTGCACGTTAGCATGACTCTCTGTGTTGTGATAGTGGATGATCTTTGGCTTCCCGCAGTCAAATCCGACGCAGAGGAAATGATGCTCGTGTGGAACCGACCCACCCGGCAAGAAACCTTTCTTTACTAGGTGGTCGCCCGCTTTCATGTCGGAAAAGCGGCGGATTGGTTCTCTGGCTTGGAGTTGCCATTGAAGAAGATGGATCCGTTCTTTGCTGTCACGTCTCTCGATGTCTTTCCAGATGGAAGACGATGAATTAAGAATCATGTCGACTGTAAAACTGCAAAACTGCTTGCGGATATCTTTACAGTTTCAAAATTGCTATCGACTGCTAGCTCAAGGCTGCTTACTACCTAAAGTCTGTATGGCTTTCACTTATATAACATCACAGCATGGTAACAAGGGGGTTTACCCTCTCATTTTATTTATATCGACAAAAGCTCGTGGCTAAAAATAGGAAAATTTACTCACGTGATAACAATTATGCCATGTTGCCATGTTGACCACAGCAGCTGCGTTCGCCCGACGCATAAATCATCAATGTTTAGTGTCTGAAAACAATGTTTACATTGTAGTCACGCAATAAACTTGTCACCAGACATGGATGTACCTCATGAACATGGCAGGAGATCAAAGTATGCGCCTACTATTAATTTTGGTCACGACTCACGAAACGTTTTTTTGTCAACAAGCATTGACGGGAAGGGAGGAGGGCGGGGTCGTATATCGAGCCTCGGGGTGGGGGAGGGGGGAGTTGTTACGCACCCAGCTACACAAAACATCATTTACAACAAAAACAAAAAGAGAATAGAGGCGAAGTCTTTCAGCGAAATTCGAAAACCGTTCGCGCATCTTGCTTCTATAATTTAGCGCGCCTCTATACAAAATGCCCGCTAGAATCACAGTTCTATCGCTCCGATACAGCGCCCGGCTATCCCCTACGTAGGTATCCAAATGCGCGTGCGTCGGAGATTTTGGTTGAAATGAACAACTTTCAACAGCCAATGAGATTTGGCCGTCTTTTTGGCGGGCTTTCAGTTTAGCCCAGAGGTCTCTATTCCTGGCGCAGACCAGAAGGATCGTGGCCTCTGGGGACGAGATTGGGGTCCCCGAAGATGTGGATGCTGACAAGTATATCGCAAGAATATCGAAAGTCGATAGCCGGATTTCGTAGACAACGCTATCGACTTTTAAGCATGGAAACGTATTTATTGGGTATATAGCATGATGTTACTAAAAGAAAACATTTTCTAAAGAACAGTTTAATTGTTGTATTGCTATTAACAATATTAAATCTCACGGTCTACTACTTTCACATTTAATTCAAGTTATCCGTCTTTTTCACTTTCAAACACAATGATCAGTGTAAAAGAAATTTCAAACTTATAATAACAGTATTTGTATATTATAATGTAAATCACTCTGTCCTTTGTAGATACAAGATAAGTAATACTATTTCTTTAACATATTTTAGTTTTTTTTAAAATTAGGAATATTTAGTACTTTTAGCTAGTATCAGTTGATGAGCTACCACTTTGATACGCTGTTAATATATGACCTTTTACTTAGTATACGTAATAGAATTGCATACTGTACAATTTGAAAATAACTGGGTGACAAAAAAAATCCGAGGACTGCCAAATTGGACACGGACCTCGCCCGAGTCCAATGGGGCAAGCATGTAGTCCTGTTACCTATAATTATTCAGCATCCAGATAGTTGAATATAAACATATATGGAAATGTTTGATGGAAAGTATCCAGATTTTTTCAAATTAGAATTTCTATCTGTTGACAATATTGAATTAACTGAAAGCTATATAATTAGTTAATTACCTACCTACCTACCTACCTACCTACCTTAAAGCCTACCTATTTGTCTGCCTGCCTACTTACTTGCTGACTTAGTTACTTACTTACTGTATTTACTTACATACTTACTTACTTGTTTACTTACTAACTTAAAATTACTAATAAATGTAAAAGTGATCGTATAAAAGCCCGAGCAATTAACAATATTAACAATTAGTGTGACTTGATCATTGACACTCGCACACTACACTACACTGCGCTACACTAAACTACACTGAACTATAATGAACTGCACAGCAGTACACTACACACAACACTTTACTCACTCTCCACTGCACTGCCGTGATTGTCAAGTTCTTTGGCTATTTTCTCGATTAGCCGAGCAGCAGTTTCAGTGCTTGTTTCTGAGATGGATTTTCCAATGAGTTGTCCGCCAAGGAGCCCAAGCACAGCTCCAACAAAACCACCAAGAATTGGAATGGGTATCACGATTTGACCCACTATCATTCCTTCGATACTTCTGCCCGAGCGAAAAAGGGATAGTAGCACTCTATCAGTTACTTTCTTGATAAATTCCTCCCTGCATTTAAAAACTACTCCAAGTTTCCTTTTCTCGTTCGCTTGGTAAATGTCGTATGCTGCCATAACAGCCTCGATTACCACAGTCACTGCCGCGCCGACGCCGAGTCCAACTTTTGGAAGAGCTTTTTGAGCTTGGCTAACTGCATCCCCCGCTGTACTTTTGCCAATCGCTACGCCTACGTCGTCGATAAGGTCAGCAGATATCTTTAGTGCTGAAATGCGTGCGAAATTGCCCTTACTATTCCACGGCCTGTCTCACAAAGAGTTTTTCGTGTTAGCGTCACCTGCAGTGTGATGTTTAAATTACACAAACACCACATCACAAATGACTCGCAGTTATTTTCGATTATGTCAAATAAACGCTCATGTTCTCTTTCCCCGGCTCTCTCGGTGATTTCTTCAACAGAATACCGTTGCAATTCCTCGGGCCACACGACTCTTTCCACCTCCCTTCCCTCCGCTTGCAGTTCGTCTTCGTTCTTGATGAAGGCTTCGTGCGGTAATGTCATCTCTTGTACTATTCCCAGCTGTTCGAGAGCGGAACCTGAGCCAAGACCAATAGTACGAATCATTTGCGCGTTAGCATGACTCTCTGTGTTGTGATAGTGGATGATCTTTGGCTTTCCGCATTCAAATCCGAGGCAGAGGAAATGATGCTCGTATGGAACCGACCCACCCGGCAAAAAAGAACCTTTCCTCACAAGGTGGTCGCCCGCTTTCATGTCGGAAAAGCGGTGAATTGGTTCTCTGGCTTGGAGTTGCCATCGAAGAAGACGGATCTGCTCTTTGCTATCACGTTTCTCGATATCTTTCCAGATGGAAGACGATGAACTAAGAACCATGTTGACCGTGAAACTGCAAAACTGTTAGCGAAAACTTACAACTTTTTAAAAGACTGCTTCCCAAAGCCCGTATGGCTTTCACTTATACAGCGCAGCATAGTAACAAGGTTTTTTACCCTCTTTCAGTTAAAAATTTGCTCATTTGCAGGCTCTGATTGGTTGGAAAATTTACTTACGTTACGTCACAATAATTGTGCCACGTTGTCCTCTTGACCACAGCAGCTGTGTTCACCCGACGCCTACATTATCATGAATACATTATTTCATTGTTCGGTGTTTATCAGGCTGCTGACAATGTTGACGTTGTAGTCACGAAATAAAGTTTTACGAATTTCGAGAAAATGTTTCACCATAAAGAATTACACTGTACTCTTGGAAATCAAAGGACGCGTTTTGTTCTGGCCAAATCATAAATCGTTGTTCTGTAAGCATTGACGGGAGGGGGTATGGATCGTTGTACATGATGCCTTTCACTTCAAAAATAGAAATATAACTATGGTGAAGGCAATATTCTATTATCAACAAATTTTTATCGCGTTGTTTTTACTTGGGTAAAGGTGAAAACTTGCTCTGCCTTGTCTGTTATTTAAATCGATCTGATTACAATACTGAATTTGTCGATTTCGTAGACTTTTTTTAAAACATTAATGTCTAATGTTCTCTCTGCGCAAACGGGTAACGAAATTTCAGAAAATAGTATTTAAGTTAAAAGCCGACGTTTCGGCGTCATCGTGACACCATTCTCAAAGCAAAGTGAATAAATAATGAGATATCAGTTTCTATAGTCTCTACGAATTAACATAATAACAAAGGATCACAAATTCTTCAAGTGAACACCTTTGCGCGAATCGAGTCCGTTTGCACGTTTAGGGATGGTTTAAGTTTTCTTATAAAAGCAACAGAAATTAAAACTCGCCTTCTCATTTCCTGTTCTCTAGAGCTTCTTTGTTTCGCTTCTTCATCGTTATTTACCTTGTCTTTATACGGCTAAAAGACCTCTGTTCACAAGGCAAAACTACAAAATAAGCCACTTACAGTTTGGGTTTTTAAGACTTATTTAATGGAGGTCAGATCGAGAGGGTATATGATTGACTCATCCCATATCAGTAGTCCCAACTATAATTTCCGTACATCGTGGTCAAATTTCAAAATAAACAAATTTCAGAACTGAAGGAAATGACATAAAATTCTCTTTAGTATACAAAGCCAAACTAAATGCGTTTGCTTTGTCTTTATAGTCAGTGCAGACTCTCCATTGAGCTGAGTTTCAGTGTAAATCGAATGGGGGCTCCATGGAAGTGGATCTTGTGATTTCCCTATTTCCTTTCTTTATGACTAATTTATTAAAGGGTCTTGATAGCACAAGTGTTGTAAATATTTTTAAAAACACAACAAATTTAATACAGTGCTAGTAACTTAGCATGAGATACAAGACGAGTCTTGCGAGAAGACGTCCGCCGATAACCCCAAGCACAGCTCCAACGAGGCCACCTAGAGCTATCATTTCTGCGGTACTTGCGCCGGAACGAGAGCACGCTCCGAGCAGTATATCAAATGTTAATTTTATGTCGGCAAATCTGCGGATCGGTTCTCTGTCTTGAAGTATCCTTTGAAGAAGTTCCTTTTGCTCTTGAGCGCCAAGATTCTCAATCCATTTCCAGATTTCAACCGATGAACTTAGAGCCATGTCGACCGTTTGGCGTAGCTTGTCGTTTACACAGCACGTTAAAGCTTCTGACAGACTGTCCAAAGACCTCAAGACTGGTAGCCGAATAGTCTGAAGTGTCAGCCGTGTTCTCTTCCTTACCCCCCAGAGGAGAAAGAGAAGACGGCTGACACTTCATACTAGTAGCCGAATAAATACTATCAGCAGCAAATAAATGCACTTTAATAGAGAGATTAAACATTTTATTTTTCCCGCGAACGGCAAAATTCCAATTCTGCCGTCTGCCGTTTGGCGTTTGTACGGAGAAATGAGTAGGTTTGTGTTTGTGGTGAATGTGTGATTTTTTTCTCTATTTTTTTCTGAGGGATTTATTTTAGAATTCGATAAAAAGGGAACAAAATGAAAGGCAAGCTCGGGTTTGACGTTTGTCGTGTTTTCCTTCTGTTATCCTATAAACAGATCGTTGAAGTCACTTGCTATTTAAATTTAATTTGCGGGCACTCTGATTCGCTAGAGTTCGAACCAAAGTCAACACAGTCTGCTTCGGAATCACAATACCCATTGTTCTCCGTATGCCAACATGGTCTTTTGGGGGGTCTACATGTAAATCTCTGTGAAATCATTCATCCTGTCATTTCTGAATGGTTTCTCCCGCCTTTATTGACGATGTCAGTTGTTATTAATGTAGCTCGTTTACAGACGCTCCTCCAATCTGCTTGGCTAAAAGATCGAGTTGGCCTGAGTGGAGGAAGTCCAAAGGAAGCAAACTCTGGTTAAAAAGTAAAGTCTTCTTCTCTTATGGCTAGTAACCCTAGGTGGGTATAGGACCGGAGGGTAGGTATGGGGTATGGGGTATGGGGTTGAAGGGTGGTAAGGGGCCCTGGTGGAGTGCACTGGGGCCACCAGGTGTACTTCGTAAATGCCGGGAAATGCCCACCGCGTCATAGGCTCTACCACCAACTCGGCTGTCGCATGTCCTCGTCATAACCCTTGTAATGCAGTTGTACTGCAGCTGAGTGACAACAGCAAAAGGCGGGTATCCGGCGCCTTTCAAATAACGGGATATTGTGGCTAAGGGAAGGACACCCTGACAGAAAACCCTGGTCCTCCAGGTTGGGGGTTGGGCATGGGGCCAATTCCCCCATCCCGTAAAAATGATTGATTACGGAAACCGGAAATTCTAATAAGCAATGTTACATGGGTAGCAGCACATTTTTGGGTCTCCTGTGATTAGAATGTCTTTTGGCTTTTTAAAGTTGTCCTAAAAATTGGTGACAGTGTCCCTTTAAAAACATATTGTTACGTAGTCACAAGGCCTCAGCTCCATCCTACTACTAAATAATCAAATTAAGGTCGTGTCACGTCACCCTTACGTGACACGAGACAAAATATGATAAGTGAAGAAAGCCCAAAAGAGCCGAATGGCATGGTAGTGATGATAGCCTCAGAGAATGGTTCAACTTAGTAAAAACCCGCCCTAATATTGTCATTGTGTCACCATAGCAACTGTCAACATCGTTGAATAGTGAAAACAATTATGCTTACGTATGGAAAAAAATACGTTTAATGGAAATTAAATCCTCTCAGTCCTGCTTCAGTCTCATTCTTGTTCTCTACAGTGTAATTTATTTATTTACTTTCACTTTTATATGTTGTTTATCCGGTTGTCTTTTTACATTTTAAATCGCCTTTATTATTGAACGAACTCCGTTCACAGGGCATAACTTTATACTGAACTACACAACGCGTGTTACTGTTAACACTTTACATCCATACGAATCATGAGTCACTGCTAATTCACGCTTTAGACAAAACCAACAAGGTCGGAGGGAATATACAATAACTGATCTATTACACGTCAGTGCACAAGTGATTATCATTTCTTTATATGCACAAATTTCAGAATATACAGAAAATGTCAAAAGCTATTAAGGAAATTACACGAATTCAGTTCTCTTTTTAACAAGCACTAAATCAACGTTCATTAACTCAGGGATAGCCTTAAACGTTCTAGATACAAAATCCTTCAAAGAAAGGAATCGATGGTAGTTTCACTTTGATTTCGTCAATCATTGACCTTAATGATGGTGCAAGGGCTGTCGCATTTGTTGCTGAGAAGATTTTTGCTAGAATCTGTTCGCCGATGATTGCTCCTAGTGCAGCTCCAACAAGGCCACCAAGAGGTGGACACCAAGATCACAGCAGTTGACCGAAAAACATACAAGCGATACTTCCTCCTAAGCAAAAACTGAACAACAGCACTCTATCGGCCATTTTGGTGTGCAACTCCTCCCTGGATTTTATCAATATTCTGGTGCCATTCCAATCTTCATACATATCTTTAACTTCTAGTAGTAAACAAAGAGCCTCATATAGTACAATGATAAACACGCCAACGCCATCACCAAAGTTACTGAGGTGACTGAGTGTTGTGTCTTTCAGAAATTCTGGACATGCTGGAAGGGCATCACACTTCTCCAAAAACCGCACAACAGCTTGGAAGACGTCGTCGGCTACGTCACAGCATATCTTTGGAAATTGCCCAAACATCTTCCAAAACGCGGCGCTTAACATCTCAAAGACGGTTTTTCGTCGTGGTGTCACCTGCAGGCTGGTGTTCAAATCACACAAGCACCACATGACGAACGATTCGCAGTTATTCTTCGTCAAGCGATATTTTAGTTCACCTTTCGGTCCTTTCCTTGTCCTAGCCCTACGGACAACTTGTTCTGCAGAATAGCGCCGCAATTCATCTGGCCACACGACTCTTTTCACCTCTTTTCCCTGCAGGTCTTCCTCCTTGATGTAGTCCCGTAAGGACACTTCCTGTATCTCCCCCTTCATTTTCAGGAAAGAACCTGAGCTAAAGAAACTGGTCAGTACCATTGGCCATATTCTAGCTTTGGACCATGATTGATAATAATGGATAATCATTGGTCCTCCTTTCTCGTCAAATCCGGTGCAGAGGAAATGATGTTCGTATTCAAGTATACCATTGATGCCGCCTTTTGTCACTAAGTGATCGCCCAATTTTATGTCGGAATAACGACAAATCGATTCTCTGCCGCGGAGCTTGCTTTCAAGGTAACAACGTCGTTGCTCTGGGCTGTCTTTCTCAATTTCTTTCCACGTTTTGATCGGTTTACTTTGCGCCATTTCGCTGTCTAGCTAGCCGTAAAACTGCTCATAGACTGAAGTAGAACGTCTTCTGGAGCCCTTTTTTGGTATAAAAAATACCGTCGCTTCCTCGGGATTTTCCCGCATTCATTTTCATTGCAGTGATCAAGTCTGATTGGCTAGAATTCGGGCGCAAAGTCAACACATCTGACACATTCCAACGACGGACGCAGTAGCGTTTCTATGGTATTTCACTTTTGCGCCATTTTACCATATTAGGGCAAAGGAACGCGCAAAATATGCCACGTTATTACACTTTAGAACAGGGCAAAAATAAATACTGACTGAAAGCGGAGCAGCAAAATGGCCAAACCAAATTTTATTAGTGGAATAATAAATCCCTTATTCGATGGTTTAACATATAACACGAGCGGACATTTTGCTTATTGCTCGTATTTTTACTCGCAAAATATCCGCTCGTGTTATATGTTAACCATCGAATAAGGTGTATATCATGCACGATTCTGACGATTTAGCGATAAAACAATATTGCTCGTCAATCAAAGTTCACGTTTACGCTTACTGTTTCTCGTCTACCCAGGAGGCAGTTATATTCCTGTTTCAGGGCGTGGGTACCACCCGGGAAAAAACTCCCTAGCGTATGAAAATTACATCGTGAATCAGGATATGTAAATTTATCCAAAAAACCAACCAATAATTCGCCAGCTATTTTCTCTACTTCAAAGTCTAGTTAGTGTTCACTGCTTTATATTTCCACTGAAACATGTACACGCGTCTCGAGTAGGGTGGAAAATGAAAAAAAATTCACTTATGTGGTCGTCTATTTCGCGGGAAATTAGCTTTATCCAGTTCGAAAACTGTTAACAAAACAAATTAGCCTATCCAATTTATAGTGTTCTATCTAGTGGATAGCGTTATCCATCCTTTTAACAACCGGGCCCAGATCTACATTGTAGAAACATTGACTCTCGCGTACCGAAAAATAAAAACACTTTAGTTTTCGTTAATTGCGTTCACTTCAACTATAGTTAGTCCAGCTAGTCCTATGACTGCAGTGATTAGTTCAAAACGCTTCTGTGACGTACTCTAACCACTCGGAACAAACACTCCTGCACTCACGATTGTTTAAATCGATCGGGAACAAAAAGGCGATTGTGGCGGTTTCCGAATTTGGGACCAGACAGCGACACGTTTCCCAGCGTTAAGCACTTTGCTTCCAGTTCTGATTGTTTTTTAGAGTTGTTCACATAGTTGTCACTTGTGATCAGCTAGACTGATTGTTTTGTACTTTAGGTTTGGTTTTGCAAATCACAAGGAATCTGCTCTGTATATTTCAAAATCACTGTGTCGTATTCTAGTCGGACAGATGAGAGGCCAAGGCAAAGGCAAAAGCCCAGATGTCTCTCAAAAGCTTCTCCACAGCTTCACTATTGCTCCAGCTATTGGGTAATCCGGTTTTGAAGGTAACCTCCCACCGTGTGAACACCTTACTGAAAGCAGAAGCATGCTTAGTTGGTCGCGAATACTCAGTAACCTCGTTCACACTGATACGCAGCCCTTTCCTGAACTCGCTTTCCATCACCATGTGCTCATCTAACTTGTATATCCGAGACTTCTTGCGACGAATCATTGCCACGTCCTTCCAAACTTCCGGCTTTACCACAAAAGGACATCGGGAAGGCTTCGGGTGAAGTTGCGACTGCAAGGTTTCGCGGTACTGCTCGTAACTAGTTCCCCGTATGTCATCGGGGCGCAATGCATGGCGGGTCTGTAACACGAAGCGTACATCAGTCTCGATTCCGTCCAAATCAGTGACGTCATGCTCCTCGGGATTTTCGCGCCACGCTCTTTTCACGTCCACCGCGCACCAGCGCAATTTGGGATATCTTATCTCGCGAAACGTGAAATCTTTATCCGTGATAACGACGAATTCGTGATCCGTGTGAATTTCAACCAAGTAACCCTCAGAACTTTGCTCTTCTTTAAATCCACGTTGCGTCAGGAAACTCATGATTTTCTCATGCGAGGAAACGACCGTGAAAAAAGAGCTTCGAGATGATTTTTCTTTCGGGAGCTTTTTGCCATCTTCTCCTACTTCGTTGCCTTTTCGCTTCTTGAGATTTCGGCCTTTTGCAGTGTTGTAATTCCTCCTGACGTATTTTTTGATATTTCTTGGCGTTGTCAGCACACTTGGTCGAGGTTTGTAGCCTCGCGATAGATTTGTTTGAAACACTCGCACGGTCGGTGATTCTGTGTCCTCGGTGAATGATTTCGGGACATTTAAAACATAAATCCTTCCAAAATGAACTGCAAATTCCATTTCACCATGAATTGAGGGGACGAAATCTCTTTCTATTACCTAAGACAAAAGAAAAAAAGAAACAGACCTTGAAAATCAATCAAATCTTCTACCGAGGCTTAGGTAAAAAGAACCCTCTCCGTCATACGTCTAATTTACTTCCCCCACCCCCCACCCCTCCCACCCCGCGAGAACTACACCTGCATGCATCGGTATACCGATGACGTAGTTTTACAGATCTCTGTGTAGAGTGTAGAGTCTCTCCTGGTTGCTGCTGGGTTTTGAATTTTTGTGCAAACGACAACGACCAGAAAGATTCTAAATGAACGAATGCCACGTAAACTTCGAGATTATTTCAATAACGTAGTTTATACCTGAACTTGTGTAAGAAACCTCTCTTTGAAGCCTAGAAACTCAAATCGAGTGTAGGCCGCCCCTATCCTGCTGAGGCCAGATCTCGGGTTTGCCAACATGGGCACGTACAAAGCCAGACTGTCATGGGTGGGGTGGTGATTCCCGTAGTACGGTACTAAAGTGATGCGGTCGTCATCACTAAGGCAGCCTTCCATCACCATGTGTTTGGCTTCCTTCACGAAGCACACCGACATAATGGCCGCTTTGTTTCGTAAGGCCTGCGTTGCCATGGCATTTAGCGCTCTCTCCACTGACGCCACAGCGGACTCGGTACCAATAGCTTGAAGAACAAGACCAAATCCTGACCCAGGGAGACTAGGACGTATGGTTACTCTTGCACCAGTCTTCTTTGACAACTCGAAGGCGTTGTGCCTCTCTGAGCCCGCCATGGTGTAAGACAGCGCCTCCGATAGGAAAATAACACGGTCGATTTCTGATGCGCTGACTGTAAGAAGCACTTCAACATCTCCGTAAAGAGCCAAAAGATGGAAAGCCCGTTGCATGTGTTCTTTAAGCAGGCGCAGGTGCTCTGAGTCCAGCAGTTCTGCTAGTTTCGGCACGCCCAGTAATGACGCAAAGGATTGAGGGATTTCCATGTCGAGGGTCGCGTTGTAGGCCTGGAAAAACGTCAGCAGAATTTCGCCAATTTGTTCATCACCGATTGTTACTTGGGCATTAATTTGGCTCTCTGAAGATTCTGCTGTGTATAAAGATGTTAGAACTTCCCGCCATTCCTGCATGAGAGCCGCGTCAGTTACTTGGCCAGTTGAAATTTGGAAACAGCGGCTCCAGACATTTTCCATGTTGAAACTCGGTACCAGTTTCTTGGAGACGCAGAATATAAGAAACAGGAAAACCAACACGTTCGACTTGATGCCTGCGTCGACACCATGCCCCGCAAGTCCCGTCACGTGACCCCAGCTAAGGAGCAGTCGGAGAACCGGCAGGAGACCTGGGTACGACTTGATGTAGCTTGATAGCACAATAGCTTTGAGAAGACCGTCCCAGGAGGCAGAAAGGTCGCCTGTTACGTTGGCCAATGGACCAGTTCGTTTGGCAGGATTGTGGCATGAAATTACCTGAAATTTAATGCATAACGATTGCAAAATGTAATGTTTCAGCAAGTAAGACCAAACACGTTCACCCTTGCTCTAACTTTGTAATCAACAAGGCGGATGCCGGCGGATACCTTAAACAAGACAATAGCATGCTCCTAACAAGAGTGAAACATATGGCGTCCGCGCACATTTAGGAATAGCTAAACCGATGACGTGTATGACACGTGCTACAAAAATGTCGTATAGAGTATGACTCTACTGTAGGTCCAGTGATTCGATGACTACGGTGTACGACTGGGCGTTTTTCTCAGAGAAGCATGAGACGAGTTGTTGCGCGTGTGCTCCATAATTAAGTGAACTCTCTGCTTCGGGTAGCAGTTTGCCCAAGGTCTTTATTCCCCATAGCGGTCAGTATTCTAGATTTGTGTTCATCAGTTTGATAAGGAAAAATTATCTAGTCTGTTTAAGTTTCAAAGGGAACTGCGAAGAATGCTGGACTATCAGTGCAGAAGGATTCCAAGAAAACCAAAAATTACACAAGGAAAAACTCACCGGGACCCGGGCTGATTCCACTAATTGCGCATGTTTGAACAGTTTCTTCATTACTGGATGTAACGTTTTCAACAAAGCTGTCTGCTCGTCACGACCCAGCTGCCTGTACAAAGCGATGATCCTGGGATCGAGTACGCAAAGGTCAAGGTCAGAATCTGGTCGGAAGAGAAGCGTCGCTGAAGAACCAAACATGGCCACGCTGATTCCTGGCAGTGCACGAGAAATGAAATTCTTTTTCTGCAGCCTGTCTTCAAAGCTTTGTAAAAGGAAATCTCGTTCATCTTCAAACACCTTGAAAACACTCTCGCTTATCGATGCCACGATGCTTTTGCTTTGCGACTCTTGCACTTCCAAGGCTTTTCTTTTCCTGATTGACAACATGACGTCATCAACGAGCCATGGAAAGCTCAGGAACTGCATTGAAGGGGTTTCATCCGGGACATTTTCCATTGCTTCCGTCGTTTGCTTGTGACTATATGCTACGTAATACCAGGCCGAAGCTTTGCGTTGCATTTCTTCAGAAAAGACCTCGCCGGCCTCTTCAAACTCCTTGAAGAACTTGCTGCGAAAATTCCCGCGTATTTTGGTCAGAACGTGGCTAACGATATCAGCGATCTCAACTTTTTCCCTTCCAAGGCGAGAGTGGAGTTTAAGAAAACAGCCCGACAAAAGTTCTGCCTCTGTTTCGATACCATACAGGTTCATCAAAGTGTGGAGCTGGCCGGAGTACTCTTCATAAAGCTCCTTGGCCTCTTCTTGGTACTTCTGGAAGTTGGGCACTAATAGGATGGGTGCGATGTGAGGTTTCTTAAGAGGGACCTCTCGGGCGATGCTGTCTTTAAACGCTCGGCACTCGCGATATAATTTTCCCAAAACCTTGTCTGAGGGATAACTTGGTTTATCGGATTTCATCATGAAGTCAGGAAAAACTGAAACCTTTGCTTCTTTAGGCATTTCTGTCCACTTGCCTGTCTTCGGGGCATCAACAGCTTGTGAATGAAGCTCCGCCAGTTGAAGACAAAGTGACGATTCCACCCCTCCCTCGTGAGAATCAGCCTGCGCCTTGTGCGCGTTGTCAATCACGCCAAGCTGGTCAAACCGGATGTACTCGGCTACGAACTCGGTCATGTGACTGACTGTAATTGTTCCAAGAACTTGCTTTTTAGGAAGTGCTTCATAGTTCATCGGTGGAAAGAGTTTCCTCCGTGGCAAAAGCTCTTTCTTCCAGCAAACAAAGTACAAATCGCCATCGAGGTCTCCGCCTGATAAAAGAAAACCCGCAATAAGTTATAATACCGAATTTATAAGTTAAGTAAACTATCGGAAACGGAACAAGACTATTGGCTTTTCAGCCAAACAGGTCAGTTCCATGAAAATGTAATTTCTCCTTAGAATATCAATACGATTTTGAGTGCAGAGGTGACGAGAATAAACAAAATCATCAACTTGGGGACATGGCTTTGATGTACTACTAAATTCTCAAAACTGACATTGAAAGAAATGTATGGTAATTTATAATGAGAATTCATATTCCGGGCACTGAATCGTTGAAGTATTATAATTGGTCCGTGGCTGCCATACCTGCCATCTCACTAGGGTGGGGACGGGGCCCATGACTCGGAAACACAACACAGTCGACCAGATGAACAAGTCGAGGCGCATTCACTGCGGTCAGAAGTCTCACATCTCCCGGATGTAGGCACGGATTTCTGGTTACCGCCACGGGTCCTTTGAGGAGATATTTTGTGGTTTTACTGAATTCTCCCTCGCGATCAGGGTCGTTGGAAATCGCAGAATACTGCACAAACACCTGAAAATGATTTAAAAAGTTTGTTAACTTAAAGCACGGAGACTTATTTAAATTGAAATAGTTTCTTTAAACTTAAACCACACAAAGAGCACATTTATAAGTGTTAGTATTGTACACCACTACACGCGGGTTTAGGGAACGCCTTTGTTAAAAGGGCGAGGAATGCTCGTCGGAAACGTTAACTTGAGCCCCTAAAGAAGACCATTCTCGGCATGGTTAAAGCTTTATTTGACTCATAAAGGACACCATTCTAAAACAGATACACAAATAAGAGCTATACAGAGAAGCTATACGATAATACGTCATTAAACGCTTTCATCTATTATGAATTTTTTTAAATAGATTATGCTTGATCGATCTGAGGCACCAACACTGCATGACATTGATGTTCTGTTTTGAACACCCTACATGATACCAAAATCCGCAATAAAACGACGAGTCTCTCCCCCCCGTCGTGTACCGCTGTCATCTTGTATGTTGAAATTTAAGCAAAGTGACATTGGTAGGTAGAGAAGTCAAACTAGCGAAGCGACATGCTGATACTTTAGATCACTACAGAGATCTCAAAACTTAAAGCTAGCAAGTAGAGTGTGTAATGATAAGTTTGTTTTCTGGGATGTCCGAGCAAGGTTAGTTTCCAATTCGATTCTAACCTCGCCTGGTTGTAAGCTCCCCGTTTCATCCATGACACCAATCATAAGCCGGGCCTCCGCTGGTGGCAGAAGAATGCGGGCTCGACTCAGTAGATTTTGCATCCGGTCCTTGTACAGTGCCACCAACAGTGACTTGAAAAACGGTTCAGTGGTCAGCTGTATTCCTGCTTGAGACAGGCTCATGTAAGCTATGCCAGTTTTGGCCCCTGACGTCATCTGCTGAGCAGCCAGGCGTTCATTGACCAGCATTCCTTGAAAACGAAAAAAAAGCCAAATATTATTACCAACAGTAGCGGAGACAAGGAGCACTTTCCTTCTTTACCGAGAAACCAGTCGATCCGTTAAAGATCAAATAGAACGGTCCCTCCCACAGGAAAAGTTTTGGGATAAACAAAATACCTTCAGAGGTATTCCTGTTTTCTCGGAATGTTCTGAATATTACTGTACCATTTTTCTTTTCCGCACTTTTACCATGCTCCTCGATGAAAAACGCGGTTGTTCCATTAAAAAATGAAATGGAACGGTTGTTTCCACTGGAAATTTTTAAATGGTACACACTTGTCCTGTACCATTGTGTTTGTTGAAAAATTGTACTGTTCCATTCGCTGGAAAATTTCTCACCGGTTTTTGTACACGAATGGAAAGCGCTCAAGATACTAAATCTCTATTTACTACACCGTCATGTCCCCGAGTACTCTCGTTCCTTGTTTTTCCCAGACATCTGTGAGTATATTTTTAATAAAAGTAAATCTTTTGGTCGCAGAATGGAAGAAAACAAAAATTATCTTGCTTTTCTCTCACCTGCCAGTGTGTCCAACATGCCGCGTTGTAAATTCATGAAGACGTCATCCGGGATACCAAGGTTAGACAACAGCATGATCAGCTGGTGATTCAAGAAAACGACCTGGGGACGAGAGGTCTGTAACACTTCAAGCCGTCGGTGACTGCTCTCGAATTTACGCATGCTCGGACGAAAAACTGCTTTATTGCCTGGGAGCCTGGGATCTAGCGTCAGAACTCCTTTACAGCCTGCAAATCGAACTTGGATTGCGGAAGGCACGAAGCCTTTAGCTATCTTTTTGGCAACCTGTGTAAAAAAAACGGTAGCATTTGCCATCACACTCTTCTTGCTTGTTTTTTAAATAATAGGATTTCACTGGTAAGTTTGAATTCTCTTCACCTGACGCGCAAGAGATTCGGAAATTCTTCCTATGCCATCCGAGAAGCAATAACTTTCATCTGGAGTTTTAATGTCATCATCCATGTCCCAAGATGTCCCTTCATTCACGTCTATGCCAACAGCGTCCAGGGATGTTGAAAAGCACTGTCCCATACGAGCCATGAATGTCGCCACGCACCTAAAGGCAAATGTTTAGTACATTTTAGGGATTTTAAGAAATGAAAGTAAACCCGAAAACCGGACTATTTCGCGGCTAGTTCTGAAAGAGGACTAAAGGTCAAACTAGAACTAAGGAGGTACTTGCTGTACTTATAGGGGTTTTATGCAAGTACGGTATTGCGTCCTACGTGGGGGGGGGGGGGGGGGGGGGGGGAAGAGGTCGGTCTGGGACAGCACCCAAGACCTTAGCCCCTAAATGTGCTACACAGCTCAATGCTAGTACCTTATCTTGCTGAAGTCACCCATCCATTCACGTATCTCGTCCGGATGTGGACTGGGACGAACAAACCAGCAGCCGTGGTTACGCAGCTGACTATTGGAGGACCCCAGGTAAAGAAAGCGATCGCCGCCCGCGATCACTCCGCTGTCCAAAACTCGCCTCACACGCTCCAGCACGTGATCGATGCTACCGCCGGCTGCAGAAAGCTTCGAGAAGTCTTCATCGCGTACATTCACGCAAAGAAATTGACCCGTGTTGTACTGCCTGAGTACGCGGTTCTTGGACATGACTTCCGGTGTGTAGAACAGCAAGCGAGTGGGTGTTATGACCATGCGTTTGATCATGGCACATTGGGTGGGGAGAAGTTGTTTCGGGATCCCGCCTGATTTGAAATTCATTTCGTCAAGAAGAGTTTCAAGTTTGGCTTCTGGATCACAAAACGAATTCTTCTGGAGAGCCGCAGCTAGCCTTTCTAGCGCAACCAGGGTCACTTTTTCAGGTTTGCTTCCGAGCAAAGTGAAGAACTTAGCTGTGATTCTTCCCTTGACGAAAGGAAAGGAATTCAAGACACACTGTGCAGCGTATTTGACGTAAAAAGGCAGCACCCTTGGAGTGTCCACCTCCGGCAGTCTTCTAAAAGACTTGCGCATGGAAAGGTAGAAGGCCTTCTTGTCATATTTAGCAATGCTACTGAGAACTTCTTTAATCTCTTCCCATGCGCTGGGTTTGAACGTGAAATTGTACGCGCAACACAAACCAAAAGCTTCTCCGCTATCTTGGATTTCAGTCACTCGCTCCCAGTTCACCACGTCATCAATACTTGCAACGTCCGAACTTGTCAGGAGAGCTTCACGATCATCTTCGGTAGAACTGTCGGCGCTGTTACGGTCGACTTCAGAAGCCGCTTGATCGTCTTCGGAATCGCTCGAGAAATCGTCGTCGAAGCCACGGACGTCATCAAAATCGAAGTCGTAGTCGTTTTCCTCAAAGTACCATTCTTCAAAGTCATTTTCTTCTTCGTCATCTTGTTCTTTTTTGATGAAGTTCTTTGCTTTGAAAATGCGCGGGGGATGCCTGAGCGAGATAAAGATTTCGTGAGTCGAAGATGAGCTCCGTTTGTCGACCAACAAGAACTCTTGCAGCTCGCTGTAGCGAACCTGAAGCTTGTATAAATCAGCTTTCCAAAGACTGTACGGATTCGGCACCGTGAAGCAAATCAGCATTGTCCGGAGATCGTGTTCGAATGCGACGCGGATGTTTTCCAGCTTAGCGGAATTAAAAGGCCAGTGAATACAGAAATGGGCTTGATTCAAAAAGTACCCCAGAAACATTGCGTCAGGCTTGATAACCAGCACTGGTTTGGAATACTTTTGATTCTGCAAAGTCTCATCCCGACGTAGCCAGAGCTTCTCTGTTTGGGAACGGAACGAGTTTGGACGAGAGCACCAAGACTGAACAACGTGAGTGAAGAATTTCTCCTTGGAGCGGAATCTTTGATCTTCACGCGGCTCGAGCTGCAGGTGAAGAACGCTAGACTGAAGGCTTCTCTCAGAAGTGTCCTCCTTACTCCGTGACGCACCGACCCCAGGGGTGCTAGTTTCCACGTTCTCCGTTGCTAATGATTTGACTTCGAAATATTTTTCAAAGTACTCTGTCAGTTGGCCAATTTCTTTGCTGCTTTTTCTTCCCAAGATCACATTGTGGATGGCGATCCGTACATTAGGAGCTTTCTTTTTCCTTCTGTTTCTGGGCCCTCCTGATGCGAGACTCTCTCCTCTGTCATGGATTGTCATTGTTTCAACACTGTACTCATTTTCCATGCCACCGTCCTCAATTCCTGGTTCCAGTTCCTGTTCCTCTTCCACGTATGTCATGCTTGGGGGCTCAACTGGACGCGAACTCTGGCTCAAGTCGGGTTTTTTCATCTGACATCCGAATGACACTGCCTGGGTTAAGCGACCAGAATACTGCCGAAGCTTCATGGCTTGTTCCATGTTCTTCTCCTTTCTGATTGCACCAAACGCGTTTTCTTGCTCCTCAGAGTCGCTGCAGATCACCACAAAACGGCTATCGGGACGGCGGGATGCACGCCCGCGGGTCTGCACGAGTGCCCTCAAAGTCAGCGCGCTGTCAAACCGGATAACCAGGTTGCAAACCGGTACATCCAGTCCCTCCTCCAATACGCTCGTGCTAACAAGCAGTTTAACCTCGCCTGATCTAAACTTCTTAAGGATTTCCTCCTGCTCTCCTCTCCAGTCCATTCCATCGCTTCCCTGTCCGTGGCCAACGAGGAAGGCTGGGTTTAGCTTTTCGGCGATCCCAGGCTCTTGTCTTAGCCGTTCGCAGAGTTTGTACGCAGTCTTCCTCATCTTGACAAAAATGATTCCCCTGGAGGTTTCATCTCTTTTAACTTGATGGATGAATTTCTGAAGCTCTTTGGTAAGGCGCTGATACCTGTCACTTGACGAGAAAACACTTGACACTCGCCTCAATCTTGCGATTGAAAATTGTAGAACCATCAGCTGCTCCGATGAGCCGATGAGCTTCTTCTTTAGCTGTTCCATAGGAGAGGTAGCTGTGTGTAGTTGCCTAATGCACTCTTCAAGACATTCAACCGCATACTCATTTCCCAGAATGTTATTCACCTCAATCACACTGAGCATGTGCATGGCGTGCTCACCTAGTGCCAGGGCTTTCACTCGGTTCTTGTCGCCACAGCAACGTTCAATCAACTTGCGCAAAGCACCGCGGTAGTTAGGTGTGAGCACGTGTAGCTTTTCAAGCGCACGTGGGCAATTCGCTTCCGTTTCGATCTGCCCTCTCAAGGAAGTGAGATAAGACTCAACAGATGATTGAAATAGCTGTTGCTTTGTGTTCATGGAAACCACTTTGTACGCAGTTTGCGGTCGGTTCCAGTACTCCTCCAAATCCGTTGACCGCAAAGGCATGCGTGCACATGCGCAGAGATTCGACAGGAGCTCTTCCAGTCTTTTTGACGTGGCCTGCGGTGTGTCCGCGCCTGCAGGAGATGCGGTCAGCGCCAGCACCAGAGGCTTGAATCTGTTACTTGTAGCTTTGTAGTAATCTCTCATGATTTGATTATAGCAGTGGTTTCCAAGGCAATGGTGCGCCTCGTCGAAAACAAGAACGGAGATATCTGACATACGCACCACTGCACGATCGTCAGCCATTAAGTTAAGAAGAATCTGATGTGTCATAACAAGGAGGTCGATTTTATTCTCACTTAGCGCCTGTACAGTAGCTATCCATCGAGATTTGTCCCCGGGGAAACGCCCGATATCTCCCGCCAAAATTTCCACTCTTAGATCCGGGACCTGGGACTTGATGTAGTCGCTCTGTTGGTAGACAAGTGGTATGCGGTCGACAAGAAACACCATCAGTTTCTTTGGGTTCAATTTCTTCATACAGCTTAGTACCATCGCTGCGATCAAAGTCTTACCCGAGCCCGTGGGCAGATAGACCAGCGTATTTCCGTGTAAGGCATGCAAAAAGAGTTCTCTTTGATATTCACGGGGGACCTGTTTTGTTAAAGACAGGATTTCCTCCCTGGTAAGGCTGTCTATATCACAGTACACTAGAGGCTCTGAAGGGGCGACATTTTGGTTAACAGAAACTGTCTCTCTCAATTGAGAAACATTCACAACTTCCAGTCCATAACGCAAGAGCTTATCTTTGACTTGCTTGAGCCTTTTCCCTCGGATCTCTTCGTATCCCCGTTTAAAATGAACGTTTTCGATCTTGAAGCAAATCAGCGTATTTTCTTGGACAACACTGATGGTTCCCACGTAATCATTGCATTGCTTGCAAAGAATTTTATAAGGACAAAACGCCGCCTTCTTGGGGTCAGGATTGGGAATTTTCCGGATTTTCTCGGCGTAAGCTTGTTCTTCTCTCTCCTTTCTTATGGCCACATGTGTCTGTGTCGGTGGAATGGTAGCCAGCATTAACATGTCCGATGTGGCTAGCACAGTGCTGCAGTGATTGCAGTAAAGAGTCAGGCAACTTCTGTACGCCATATTGATTTAGTTCATATCCAAGAACTGTCTGAAATCACTGCAAGAGTTTGATACGATATAAGTATCCTATAAAAGGCGTAAAAGAATATCAAACTAAGCCAGGTAATATAAGAGATTTGAACTGTCCTATATCAAGCATTCCGAGTTTTTATCGCCGCTTACAAAAACAGTTTTTCAAAAAAAGGTCTTTTCTCATTCGTTTCCTGTTCAGACGGACAAAAATTATCCCTTAATTTGTTTTCTTAAATAATATTTTGGCAGAATCTTACGTTCAGTAGAAACTATCGGGGTTGAGCCGACAAAAAGATTTCTTCACAACCGACAGACTGAAATTTCCATGCCTCGACGGGAGTTTGTCCCTCAACCACCGTTCACCAAACAAATCAATATTGCTTTGATGTTCCCCCATTTCCATCTCTACTCCTGACTGACAATGTAAGTCGTAGTAGCAATAATGCTGACACTGACACTAACACTGACAGCTCCATCGCGCGTCCCCAATCCCGTACTCGAAGGGCAAATTGTTTCAGAGGGTTTCGTATCATGGACCCCGCTCGCTCTGACGAGGAAAAATAAACCGCTATTCGAAATGGAGAATAAATATAAACCTGCTAACCATTGGGCTTGTTGTTGCAGTGCGTATATAGTTATATTGTCATTTCCTTCGCATAATTTTTAACATTGCATCTACAGTTTTAAAGCTTATCTTCAAAATCCTCAAGCCATTTATACTCTCGATTAAGACTTTGTTTGTTTGGAATATCAATAAAATTTCGGATGACTCGATCGTACTCCTCGCTGGTTTGCTGTTAGAAGATCTAACAATACTATTAATTTTTTTGTAGGTTATTGAGAATAAATGCCTGTAGATTAATGTGGGAAAGAAGTAAGAGAATCAAGGGGCGATATAATTCAAGAATTACTTAGCAACAGCGGCGAGAAATATACAACTTCCTACTCACCTTCGCTCGCCAGTTTGCTCTCTCGCTTCCACCATAAATGTTCGATCGCTGATAGCTCAAAAGTTCATTTCGCAAATTCCGTTTCACAGGTTTATATCAAAGCTCAAAGAGAGCATCGTTCGATGTGATCGTTGTTTTTAACTACTAACTAATGGTCAAAGTATAATACTTTGCTCCCTACCCCTGGTTCGTCTGATTCCACGAAAACGGTATTTGTTTACTGATAAATTCTCAGAAATTTGCTTCCTGGAAAGCAGTATAAATTAGCATACGGGACTTGCCGAGATGTGTACCCGCGCGTTTTCAACCTTCTCGTTCTTCGATCGAGCATGTTTGACTATTTCCGTTTGGTTTTACAACTTCCTTCTATGCTTGAAATTGACTTAGTCAGGAAAATAAGTGATCAATATATCAAAAATTTGCGTGACAAGTCCTGCCAACTAATTTGTCAATATTGCCACAAACAATACAAATAAAGCAGTTTTGAGGGTCACGGCATTACGTCACGCGAGTGGAGCGACTGTTCAATTTTATTTCATCACAATTAACTAAGTTTATCTAAACAAAATAATCAAAGTCGATGCTAAAATAAAGAACACTTTCCTCTCAAAAAATTATTAGCCATAGGAAAAGGAATTTTTTGAAAACATACATTCTCAAACCCCCTCGGAAAATTACTTCCAGCGTCTTTCGCGGTTCCCGCGCGCGTGGCCAGATTCGAGCAACCTGGCCTTTCAAAAGTCAACATGGCGGCTTCTGCACCTCCAGCATATCACGATGTCGTCTCTCCAGACGAAGCAGGCTCGTTTAGAAGTTCAGTGCCAGCAACACAAGTTGAACTACATGTTTCTTGCAGGTGAAACTTCAATAATATTTAATGCTTTTGTACTTGTAAAGCCAGGAACATGTCAGCATGCATGCATTATGCACGGTTTTCTTAGCAATTTTAAAACTTCGATGTTTTTCCGTTTTGTAAAGTCTTGTTTGTTCTATTCAGAAACCTGGCAGATATGGACGTGTTCTCAAAATCTGATCCAAGTAAGTTAATGGGCAATAGAATAATAAGCTTACATGCATGGGTGCACGTATAAAATATACTGAATTGAGGATTGTTGCATGTTTTGAATTTGGTTCAGCTGAGTTGAGTGAATATTTTCTGCTTGTTACACATGAAAACTTGCGAATAAAAATGCTTTACTTAAGCTTGTTTTATCTATTTTCCATGTTGTTTGTATTCAAAGTACTTATAAATAAACTTGAAGCAGCGTTAATGTTCTTTGCATCGACATACGTATTACATATTTAATTCACAATGGACATATAAATATTTTATGGCAAAAAATTGACTTGCATTTTTAAAAGCCTTTGCTATTCTGTTTGTTATTTGTTGGCAAAGTATACATAGCCTTCATGTTGAAGTACTGGACAATTAGGCAAAGGTTTCCAAGGGAATTTTGAAGAGAATATTAATTTAATCAAAGCTTAATTAAATGTGGTTTTGCCACCAGCCATTAAGAAGTGGCTACAAAATCTGTCAGAGAGCTAAGAAGAAAATTATTTTAAAATAGTTGGATTTTATTTTTATGTCGGAAATATTTTTATCTAGAATTATCAAGATGATACTTTTGGCAATAACTGTAAACAGGGGCTCTGCATGAAGGGGCGGGGGGGGAGGGTTGTGGTAATAACTATAAACAGGGACTCTGTATGAAAGGGGGGGGGGGTTGTGGTGGGGTGGGGTTCAGGAGGGCAGGAGTCCAGGAGAAAAGGAGGGGGGGAGGTTGGAGACGAGAGGACAGGAAGCAGGATATATTCCTAAGGTTGCAGGAACCAGGAGAAATTTAGGAATGTTTTGCAACGTTTCATAATATTTCACAACAGAAATGGGACAAGAGGTGGGAACCATTACAGAAAGGGGCGGGAAGAAGTAGGAGTAAAAAGTAGGGGAAGTGGGAGGTTTAGATCTCCCTATGGTAGGAGATTATTGAAAACCTAGGGAACATGAACAAGGGGTATCTACTGCACGACTTTCAACAAGGAGATTACCCAGGGCTAATTATTTACAGAGAGTCAATTTCTTCAGGTGGACCAATTTACAGGTCATCAGCAACTTGGACTATCTATATTTCCATGTGTGTTTTTTGTTTGTTTCTCTCAGTGGTGGTTATGTACACTCAAGCAATGGGAAACAAGGAATGGAGAGAGGTAAATATCCACGCACTTGTCATATCAGCAAGTCAGATTCAGTGCTTTCAATAAGCACCGATGGCTGACGAAAAGTGTTGGCTACTGTGCTCGGAGAAGTCGACTACTTTTTCCCCTAAATTGAAGTAACTAGAGAAAGATCCTTTCAAACCTTGTTGATGCAGTCGGCTACTCTATTCTAACCAGCTGCCTACTTCAAATTTTATTGAAACCCCTGCAGATTATCATATCTCCTATCTCTGAAAGGCATTAAAATAAATTGAATTATAAATATTTTTTAATTGAAGAGAAGGAATTTGACTGCATTTATCAATGCTATCTTGTCTTTTTTCAGTTTGGGAGGTCAGAGCACATCATGAACACTCTAAATCCAGACTTTGTCAAGACATTCACCATCCACTATTTCTTTGAAGAAATGCAGAAGTTACGATTTGAAGTGTAAGTTAAAGTGACATAAATTAAAGGAGATTTTACATTCCTTGTGTAAAATACAGCAAGAACACATGTGTTTTAGGGAAGCCATCATTTTAATACACGTCAGCAAGACCTGGCATGGTTACCTAAGTGACCCGGCCAGGTTACATATGTGACACCTTGCAACTGAGTTTTTACTGAAATAAAGTAATTAAAAACTATCAGAATCCCATTTTGGTCATTATTGTTATTTATTTCAAATACAACCTTTGTTTAATGAACTTGTTATTCAAACCTCTGGAAATATCAAGCAAGTCTTGTGAAATGAGCCATTTTGTCAGTGAGAGAATGAGTGATCTTTGGTATACATTATACAATGAACATGGAACACACTGGACCTTATTTCAGGCAGCATGTTGTTGGTATACCAGTGTCTTCACTGTGGGAGTGGGGAGGGGAGACAGGAGAGCTGGAGCCTGGGAGAGACTTAGGCATGGGAGGGGTTCTAGAGGCAGGAGAAGAGAGGGCAAAAAGCAAGAGGTTTTTAAGGTGACAGGAACAGGGAAAAATTGATAAAAAATTTTGCAACATTGCAAAATGTTTTCCAATAGATATCCTGCAAAGAGACAGGAACCACTAAGGAAAGGGTGGGAAGCCAGGAGTAAATGGTATGGGAAGCCCATCTACCTGGAAAGGAAAATAGATATCTGATTATAAGCGCCCCCTCCTCTCCACCCCCCCCCCCCCCCCCCCCCTTTGCTAAATGACAGTACTGAACAGGGCTAAATGTTGTTTTATGATGACTTTTCAACTTACTGCTGTTCTGGCTCGTTCTAAAACATTTTTGTCTGCTTACACTGTAAGCCACTCCCCTCACCCCTGGATATTTGTTCACCCAAAACCCCTTATGACGTTGTATAAGCGCAGGGCTGAAAACCAGAATTTTATGATATGCGTTAAATCAATCAGAGGCATATATAAATTAGACTTTAAAATTTTAAATTAAAACAACTAAGGTGCAGTAGAAAAACTTGTCATGGTGATTATAGTTTTGTTTATGTCTGTGTTTAATGTTTTTGTAGGTATGATGTAGATAAAAATTCTCCCAAGTTATCAGACCATGTAAGTAAACAATCAGCTCTTAACTTTTAATGTAAACACCTCGCATCTTATTTCCCTTATCTTGTCAACACATTATTAAATATCCAGTTAATGAGACTAAAGTGCTTATCAGCCTTAATCAGTTTACGTTTTTCTTAAAAAAATAGGCATGTAAACAAGCAAGAACAAGCAGAAAATTGAGACTTGAGTTTTAGAATATGAAAGAAATCATAGAACTCAAAGTAAAAACTGTGCTTCAAGGGGAATAGGGCTAGTGAGGGTTGTGATGTGGTATCTTAGTACCAACATGGTATCTTAGTTATAAGGAACTCTGTAAATACTTACTAGTTTTCTTGCAGTGTTATTTTGGATGCCTTTAATCTTCTTTTCAGGATTTTCTTGGAGCAGCTGAGTGCACACTGGGATCAATTGTGGGAGAGTTTGGTGGAAGGCTTCAAAAACAATTGGTGTAAGTTTGTGTATCTTGAGTACCTTTTTGCTATCAAGATTCCTCTGTGTGCAAAGTGATTAAAGATTAAATACTGGTGGTCCTTATCATGATTCAAGACTACATGAGATATTAATATACTTAAACATAGAAGCCGGATAATTATGTGGTGGCCTAATTAGAAGTGTGTTACAAAAATTGTTGACCTGATTGTTTTATCAGATGAGTGTACTTCCAAAGTATTCTATGGAACTGTCTAGAATGGTAGTTATGCAACCATGACTTGTAAGATTATTCTGGAATTTTCTGATTACATACCACAACTTTATCTTAGAAACATGTAGGCTAGTTAATAAGAGATGAGTAATTTTAAAGAGGTGTTGTACATGTAACTATGGAGTCAACTTCATGGAATAATTACATGTACCGTAAACCAGTTTGTTGCTGTTACCAAAGATCCTGAGTTCTGCCTGGAAACAATCAGCCTGCTTTACTCGTAACATACTCGTAACATAGTGTGTTGGACTCTGAATCATGCAGTGTTCTTCAGCAGGACATAATGACTTAATATGTTGTGGTTTAAATTTATCTTTGGTTTAAAAATTTTCAAACCGGTTTGATTTTGGTTTTTCATTGTCTCATATTCATTATCATAATCTGAAACAATTTAGGGAAATAAAAATCAAACTGGTTTGAAAATTTTTAAACCAAAGATAAATTTAAACCACAGCATATACACCTGTAGCTGAGAAATTGCACTTTTTTTTACTTATTAATTTACGTACACACTTTTTTTTAGAAATGCAAAACTGAAGAAACCCGGGACAATAATTGGTAAGTCATTATTTTTATGGGTTGACATGGTGACTTACTAGTTTGTGCAGATAGAAATGCAAACACAGACTTAGCCTTAGTTCTATTATTATTTTAAGGTGGTTGCATAATGTTATTATATGGCTACAATAGTACGCGCGCTCTGATTGGCTGCTGAGCGGGCAAGATTTTCTTGTAATGACCGGGCATTATGAAATTTTTTCTCGGGTCGACGGCTCTTTTGAGTTGTGAGGCTGTGAAGGTTACGAGCGTGAGGGGGAAAACAAAAAAAATACCTAGATCTTGGCGTAATGAAGACAAAAGTTGCCTCATTGCCAAAGAAACCGTTTCTTCTGGTTTCGATCGCATGGCCCGGTTCGTTTCGGTTCACTGAACATGACCTCGAATGACCTCTTGCGCGCGCAAGCGGATTGAAAAACGTTTTCCTTTTTTTTCAGCGCTAAAAAGGCCATATAATAAATAACTTATTAACCTCGTCTGTTCGGTCATTACAGGGAAATCTCAGACCTCTGCCTTGATGTATTGACCTCGCTATCGCTCGGTCAATACATCAAGGCCTCGGTCTGAGATTTCCCTGTAACGACCTCACTCTCGGTTAATAAGTGGTATATAAATCAATGTGGACTATTACAATATTGCATTCCCTACTTAGTTCTCAACTGACGTAGTGTACTGGAAGTAGTTGAGCTTTCTGGCATGCGTCTTTAATTTCTTAATTTTACAGTTTCCTTCCTGTGAGACATTCAGGGCTTTTGTTAAGACCAGACACCCAGCAAAGCTCTTGTGGTTTTTCGTTGTGTATTGCCAGCTAACAATTCAGAGAGCTTCCTATAAAGGGGAGATGTATTTAATTAGCCTGTAAGTATCGCTCTCTGAAAGATGCCACACAAGAGTAGTCTCCTACTGGTACTTCAAATCTTATAAATGTTTGAAAGCCATGGGCATGTATGCCTAGCATACTAAACAATGTAGGCTACTGCAATTCCTACAATTGTAGAGGGGTAGAAAAAATTATATGAATACGTGTTAAGTTTATTTTTTGTTTGTTTTAATAGTTACTGCTGAAGAACTCAGTGACTGCAAAGTAGGTTATCTTCAATATTATTGATTTACTTCCTACTATTAGGAGGAGGTAGCGTGGCCTAGTGGTTAGGGTGCTGGACTTGTAATCCGGAGGTCCCGGGTTCAAATCCTCCACACTTTGTATATAGCCAACTGGTCAGCCTTCTGCCAGTTGGGTATTTTAACAAGTTTCTGTTTGATTTATAATATTTGTCTAACTATTTACAGTGCCCTCAATTAGTACAACCGTGCTAAATACATTGAGACTTAAATAAAGTGATTTATTTTCTTTATTCAAACTAACTTTAACCTGAGAAAAGAAAGATTTTTTGACCAATGACTAAATTTAGTGTAGTTTATGCAAAATAAAGCGAACATGAATTACCTTTGACACTCAAGTAGAAATTCCTCTATAATTATTAATAGTAACTTGATGGAATTTTTTCTCATCTATTCATTCTCTTCAGGGCTCAACAGAACATTTTAATCATAGATTGAATTCTTTTTTTTCTATCTACAGGATGTAGTTACACTGCAGCTTAAAGGGCACAAGCTTGACAAGAAAGACTTCTTTGGAAAATCTGATCCTTTCTTAGTGTTTTACAGATGTAATGAAGATAACAGGTTGGTTGCTAAATAAGGAGAGTCAACGAAACTGGGCCATTTAGTGAACTTAGGCCTGTTTCAAAAAAGAAAATTTAACTAAGCTGAGACAGATGACGTTCAATCCCATTTTTAATTACTGAACTTTATTATGACAACAAACAACAGGATTAATCTAATGAACAAAGTATCATAGTCCCAGGTATTTTGAAAGTTGTTGAGCAGACTATCTATGACTGGGAAACAGGTGGGGGGCAGTAACCCAAGGAAATAGAGGGGGGAGGGGGTACGGGAGGCAGGAGGGAAAAGCGCCCAGGAAGGAGGATTCCCGAGCTAGTACAAACTGGGTAGAATAGGGAAAACCTTTTCAGTGGACAACAATATTGCAATAAAAACAGCACAGAGTCAGGAGCCACAAAGAAAGAAATGGGAACCCAGAGTAAAAGGTGCAGTATGTGGGAAGTTCAGAACAAATCAGACATTTAGACATCATTCAAATAAACTTTATTTCCAAATTGCCTTTTTCCTACTATTTCAAGCTTTACTGCAGTTCACAGAACAGAGGTTATCAAGAACACGCTGAATCCAACCTGGAAACCATTTACCATACATGCCAGGGCACTTTGCAATGGAGATTATGATAGGTACAGTTCATATAGTTTATTTATTAATCCTTTATTAACTTGCAGGTCTTTGTTTAAATACATGTAAGGCAGGACTTTTCTGTCATCCTAGAGAATAGCTTAGTTTCATTCCCCCAGGTAGGGCGTAGGGCCAGAGATGAGTTTCCTCCACTTGTTCCTGTTCTTGGCCACAGCTGCTGCTGCGGCCCATGATGTTAATGTTATCATACTGCGAAGGGGGGGTCCCCACACCTCCTCATCCCTAATATAGCTGAATACCACCACCCTACACCCTCTCAGCGATTAAGTTTGGCACAGATAGGTCAACTGGTTCTCCAGAGCTCCTAGGCTTCAAAGGCGTACCACCTTACTACTCAAGACAGTGTCCTTAAGTTGATGCATTCTGGTTTGTATTGTTTCTCAGGTCCATTAGGGTGGAATGTTATGATTGGGACAGAGATGGAGGGTAAGGTGGATATGTTTAAAATATTTATTCTAACTTAACAAGATGTTTTATGAAACATCATGGCGACATCAGCAAAGATCGCTCTATGAATCAAACTCCTTAGTTACAGAGAAACTCTGTGTTACTTAGGGTGCGTTCGTTTGGGATCAATCGGGAATAAGAATAATTGGAATAATGCAAGTTAGCGTTCGTTTGGCTGCTCTTCCTATTCCGGAATACTTGGATTTCCATTCCGGCTATTCTGCTCCCAGGAGCAGAATAGCCGGAATATATTCCAGAATATATTCTTATTCCAGAATATTCCCAAACGAACACGCCCTTAATGTTACTGGTGTTAATAAGTAACAGAACGTACTATTGTCGGAAGCTGACTGCAGAGCAGAAAAAGATCTTCTCCATTCATCCGAGCTGTCATGAGTGGTAATACTATTTATTTAGTGGATTTCTCTGCCACTAACAGGGTGCATAAGACTTGATTACCAGCTGCTGTTTTAGAAAATAATAAGCCTGCACTCCTCCCTGAAAAGTAATTAAAAGTCTCTTCTTGGGAGGAACAAAGACCAGACTGGATAGAGCGACGGAAATTGAGACTGCAGGGTGCACACCAGGGGAATCCTTTCAATCTGTATGTCATTCTGGTGCATTTGTTGATTGATGTTTTTGTTGTTTCAGGCATGATCTAATTGGAATATTTTCCACAACCATCAATGAACTCAGCTCATCTCCTGGTATTACATTTGAGGTAAGCAGCTGGATGTCAGAAAAATATATACAAGAAATTACCATTTTTGGTCAGTGGAAATTTATCTTTTGTTTCCTGAAGCAAATTGCTTGAAATATCTCCAGTGACATGTAACCAGTTGATCTTGAATGCCTTGACTGTAGTTGAACTTTGTGGGTCCAAAATAGGTTTTAATTTATTTTTAGATGGACAAGAATTTAAATTTGTACCTGTCCTGTTTTTCCTAGGTCATAAGTCCCAAGAAAAAGGCAAAAAAGAAAGGGTACAAAAACTCAGGCACGGTTAGTGACAACAACATCAACAACAACACGTGATGTAATCTTTAGTTTGGATACTACACTTTGTAAACCTGAAAGAAACATTTTAACATTAATCAGGGGTGGATCCAAGATTTTTTGTGAAGGTGGTGCACATAGTTTTTTTTCCAAATTTTTTGCAGGATACCAGTTGTATTAGAAAGCTGCCTGGTCATCCAGTTTTTACAGTCAGTAATTTGTTAAAATGTTTATCCTTAAATATTTCTCAAAGTGTTATAAATTGCAATTTTTTTTCAGATTTCCCTTATGCAGTGTAGACTGGAGCAACAACCATCATTCTTAGATTTCATCAGAGGAGGGTAAACACATCTTCTTAGCCATATCTGGGTTGAACTCTTGGTTTTCATATGCAGGGAAAAATCTAGAAAATGAGCCATTTCTGTTGTTCAAGATATCAAAATATTAGATGTGTCAAGTTTGCAGACAATGCACAGAATATAATGGACGACGTTATTTTGATTGGAGGCTTTTCATCACTCCAATACAAATTTATAAAAATGCTGCCAGTTTTCCAATAAATCTTTGACTATCCCAAATGAACAGAGCTGGGAACATCTGTGCCATAGTGTTTTCATTAGTGATGAATGTCTGGGATAGTTGAATCCCTGATTAGCTAGGATTTTTCCAACATGAAAACCAAGTTTAAACCCTACTTGCCACCTTCAACAATAATAATAATAATAATAATAATTATAATAATTTTTTTTTATTTTTTTAATAATAATAATAATAATGCAAATCTTTATTAACATATTCCAGACAAGTTGCCATTTACAAGGTTAAAATTCCAATATTAAAATATCCAAGGCACAAAAAGTTATTATTATCATCATTATCATCATCGTCATATCATATATGTCATGATATCATGGTTACTACAACTAGTACTGATACTTCTATCATCATCATAACATTAATTAACATATTCCATACAAATTGGTATATACAAGGTAAAAGAAAGTAAAAGAAATAAATTATTAAAACCTATTTCAACAGTGTTTACATAATGGCTCCCTCCTGGGTTTCAATGTCAATATCGGTATATACAAGGTAAAAGTAAATAAAAGAAACAAACTATTAAAGCCTATTTGAACAGTGTTTACACGATGGCTCCCTCCTGGGTTTCAACGTCAATATCAATGTTCTTAAAGTCACAAAAGGCTTTCCTTCTAGCTCTTGAACCTCTTAGGCAGATTAGTGCGGATCTTAGTAAAGCGAAGGATGTCCTTGCTCTTATCCAGGAGATTGTTTTAGCATAATGTTCTCCTTTCTTGATGGAGATCAGCTGCGCCAGTCTGGAATGGTATAATTATTATTATTATTATTAAATGTTGTTTTCTGCAACTTTTTGACATAAGTTTTGTAAATTTGATTTGTTACAGAACTCAGATAAACTTTACGGTAGCCGTCGACTTCACAGCTTCAAATGGTAAGATGCTTAATTTGATAATGCGATGAACATAAGTTTGTATTTGCCCTTACAGTATCAGTAATAATGCACTAAAGAAGTGGAAAAATAAAGAAAATCATCAACTCACAGATCTATTGATACTCAAAAAATTTTGAAAAACAGCATGAGAGGAAATTAAATCAGTTATTAGAACTTTCACAAGCTGGCAATCAGTACTAGAGAATTACTGGTGTGTGATGTACATGCCTTGGTATCATAATGATTGCTATGCTGGCACAGCTGTGTGCATTTTGAACCAGAGACGCATGCCCCAACTAGTGTTAAATGGTAATTTTCTTTCTGCTTAGTACATGTAACAGCCAATACTGTACGTTATGCACTTAGTGACCTTCAGCCATGAGATTGAATTTGAGTATGAGTATGAATTTTTAACCTTCACTCTAATCTTCCTTGTGTCTGTCCAGGTCAATAGGAGGCAGGTGTAAAACATAGTCAAAAGCATAAGCACTAGGTTTGATATGTCAAACTCCCGGGGGGGGGGGGGGGGGGTACTCGAAGTATACATGACAGGTGGGGGGGGGGTCCAACGTATTTTTTTGGGTCAAGAGATCTGTCATGTATTTTTTTAGGTCTTTAAAATATACGCGTATTTTTTTGGGTCTTATCTCTGAGCGAACTTTTCGTTTTGGGCTTTTGTTTCGATCAGCGGATCAGAAAAATATTCATTTGAACTTTTTTCAGCGACGTGTGTTCCTGTACATTTGTAGTCTTGTTTTTGGGTTGTGTATTTTGTTGGGTTTACAATATGAAGCTCTGTCAAACCACCCCCCCCCCCCCCCCCCCCCCCCCCCCCGTCAGGCATACTTCAAGTATCCCCCCTGGGGTCAAACTCATACTCAATAGTGTACTTGTCAGTACTCTGAACAAATCAAACTTCTGTTTGTTTAAAGGTGACCCTAGGAATGCCAACTCTTTGCATTATATCAACCCATATGAACAGAATCAATATGTAAAGGCCCTAACCGCTGTTGGTAGAATATGCCAGGATTATGACACGTGAGTACTGTGCTGTTCAGATTTTCATCTTATTTAACAAAATTTACCTGGTTTGATAGGCCTGCAATGGTTGCAAAAGACTGCAGCTCTAAATCCTCTTGTATACCGTTGCAGGCCTTCATTGCTAGGTGCTAGCTATTATAACCTTTCCCTGATGAAGTGCTAAGTCCAAATATGTGGACTCTAAATTACACATTCATTTGTGTTGTGTTGTTTTATTCAGAGATAAGCTTTTTCCAGCATTTGGGTTTGGAGCTCGCCTTCCTCCAGCCTGGCAAATCTCTCATGAGTTTCCCTTGGTGAGTACCAAGATACTCCTTACACGGTAACCGTGCTTAACTTTCCTTTGTTTGCCTATAAACCTTCTAACAAATAAACAGTTGAGAACAATATATCACGTATGGTAAAATGGTATTTAAGGGTGATTGCTCAGACAAGACAATTGAGATACTAACTGAAGATACCGGACTACAGACATTTGTTGGTCACTTGAGGGTTCAAATTGAAATGGACATTTGTATTTTAGCTCACTGGTATGGTATCTATGTGGTGTGCAGAAAGTCGTGGGTAAATAAAATCCTGTTGGGAGAAAGCAGACTTTGTTGCAATCAGTTTATGTCACTGATAGACCAACAGCTTTTTTTGTTTATCTGTTCACATTAGATAATATTTTTGATGATTCTTTTTCAGAATGGAAATCCTCAAAATCCAATGTGTGATGGAATAGATGGAGTAACTGCAGCTTACTATCACAGTATACAGAGAGTTCAGCTTTATGGTAACTAGCCTTCATAAAATTATCAATCTTTAAAGCTCTTCCTGTCCAATAAAATTCTAGTGGGCCACATTTAGTATGCTTTTATACTTATTTACTGGTCAAAGAAGGTACAGAAATCTCTTAGTCACTGGGTTAGTAACTGTCAGCTATATCTACTACACTTACCACACTCCGTCTGATATACTGATCAAAGCAGGAATGTGTGGTTCCAGAAAATATCCATACCCCCCACGGAAGGGATTTGCCCTATGACCCCCCCACCCTTCCGGAAATTCCAATTTAGCTTCATACATTGCTTTAAATTTTTGGGTCTTTGAGACCCCCCCTCCTCCCCGGAATTTCCAATCCCTTCTGTGGGGGGAGTATGGATATTTTCTGGAACCACACAATAGTGTTTTACAAGTCAGTGATTACAACATGCCATAAGTGAGACGCAAGCAGGATGAGACTGCTTTAATTTTAATTACCACATAAGGCACGGTGCCAATCACAAAATCGTTAAAGCATGACATATTGTAACAGATACACATCTCTTATCCTGAATCAATGACCCCTGGGCTGGTAACTGTATATTAGTTCGCATTTACCAGGTTATAAATCATGATTGTTTAACATGTGAATGATGTATAATTTGTTTTGTAGGTCCCACTAACTTTGCGCCAATAATAAATCAAATCACAAGGTAGGCCTTTTTTAAATGCTGTTAAGTACTTCTTATGCTCCTCTGGCAGGCAGCTATGATATCACCATAATGATCAACTCTTCAAGCAAACCATCCATGCAAAACTCCAAGACTTCTAATGTTGCAGAAAAGAAAGCATTTTCATCTTTTATTGCTTGATCATCCAACGCCAGTAAATAGAGCAAAGGTAAACCGATGACACGATTCATTACACAACTGGAACCTTTAATAAGCCTGAGCGATCACAGAGCAAGCTCACATGCACGAGAGCACGAGGATCGAGAGAGAAGGACGCTACTACGCAAGCCTATAACTAGCGTACCGCTGACCGGTACTGGCGTGACTTCCTTTTCTTCTTCTCTCCATTTTTACAAATATGTAGCGATCTATCCTTGGAATAATATGTAAACTACAAACAGGAACAGATATAAAACTTGTAACGAAAACTATTAATGTTCTTTGTGCCACTGTTTATGGTTAGTTAGTTAGAGTTTAGAACAAAGTCACTGTAACGTGCCGGACGACGTCGCACACGTGTGGATCTGCGGGGCGGGTCACTGGTATCAGAGTCACTGGCGGGGGAGTCTATTTCTGGATCGGTGTGGGTGTCCTCACGAGGTTCGTGTCCGCCAGCAGGGAGGTCGTTATCAGGAACTTCTTGAGTAGCAGGTGTCGAGATTGCACTCGGTATGACAGGTGGAGGTGGTGGGGAGCACACTGGCTGTGCTGATGGGGCTTCATCGGATGACGAGTCTGCTTCATCGTTGATTACCGATGGTCGGTAGTCTGCTACTTCGGATGGAACCCTGTAGCAATCTGAGGTTTTCACACGATAAGATGTGCTACGAAGCTGAGAGCCAACAAATTTTCTGATGTTGCAGAAGGAACCGGTCACTTCTACAACCAAGTAGCGATTGCGTGCTCTAGTCTTGTTGCGGTCAGAGTACAGGTAGACTAAGTCACCAACGGTGATGTGCTCAGCTGGGCGGTCCTTGGCGATGGGGGCCTTAGCCTTCTCGCTGTGATGGTGGTTGGCAATACGCTGTTCGTGTTGTTGAACGATGAGGCTCTGGTCGTGCAGTGGTATTTGCTGGTTTGAGAACTGGTCTCACTGTGTCCACATCTCCCTAGCAGAAAGGCCACGAGAGCGAATGCGTGAGTTGAGGGTAGCTGTTGCTACTGACAGGGTCACGGGGGACACAGGACCGCCTAGTGGGTCAAGTCGGAGTAACTCGTTTTCGACTTCTTGAACCGCCCTCTCGGCTACGGGGTTCTTGTTGTGATTCTTGGCATTTCCAATCTCTATGGTAATTCTGTGGTGTTTTAGTAGTAGGTCTTCTGTTAGTGCCTTGATTCCTGAGGCGGGGTCAGTGCGTATGACGGCTGACGGCCCATCAAGTGGGCGCATCTGGACGCAAAGGCGAATTAGGGCATCACGTAGAGTGTTGTGTCGCTCATCCTCCATTAGAGTTGTGGCTGTGAAGGAGGTCACGCACTCACGTATCACAAGAATGAGCTGTCTCGAGCGCTTGATAACGTCTGCAGCAAATGATACGCCAACGGCATTAGGTGGAGGGGAAGATGACTGCTCCTCTCGCATTTTCGGGGTTTGGCGCAAGGCAGCACATTGGTGGCAAGCTTGAGTCACACGGTCAATGGCCTTGTCTATGTCCAGGGCATAGAGGTAGCGCTTGGTTACAGCTTTGAGTTGATGGCTGGATGGGTGACCGAGTTGGATGTGTAGTGCAGTTAAGAGTCCCTCTAGTACTTGTCGGGGGACGATAATGCATTCGCGGGTTGGTGCGAGAGGCTCGTCACGCTTGACAACAAGCAAGCCATCCTTCGCAATGGTTGCTACGTTGAGGTACCTCTTAACATCCCTCAAGTTTGTTAGCTTTTTCGAGGGACGTGTTCCCTGTTGTAGGTGCGCTCGAGTGCGGCGTAAATCGGGGCATTCAGCCTGTGTGGTCAACCAGGCGGTGCGGCTGGTGAATGGGAGGTGCTTGGTGCCACTAAGTATGTCTTGGGTAGATGTGTGTCTGACAACAGATTCTTGAGTAAGCTTTGTGAACGTGCAGACTTGGCAAGCTTCATCTTCACAGGGGGAAGCATTACGGCTGGAGAAGTCTGAAGGCAGTATTGCGGAGCCAGATACGTGTCTGACAGAGGCCTAATATCGGCTCACAGTAGACAGGAAGGTAGACACACGAGGGCTTGCTGAGAACTCTCCTCGGCAAAGTTTTTCATATGCCTGTACGCAGGGTTTGCTATCCGTCAGTACGCAGGCCTTATGATGAGACTGTATTAGGTAGGGGCTAAAGTGCTTGGTGGCAACGGCGATAGCTAAAGCTTCCACCTCACATGGTAGCCACGCTGTCTGAGAGCCGCGTAGTTTGGCACTGAAAAATCCTGCCAGGCGTAGCTTGCCATCACGGGTGACATATAGGGTGGCACCTATTCCAGGCTTTCGGACAGCTCCATCTGTCACAATCCACAGTTGATCGCCAGGTCTGGGGAGCGAGATGGTGTGGGTAGTGGACAGGGCGGCCTGGGCGTTGCGGAATGATGTTCTGAGGTCATCTGTCCACTGGATCATTTCCTTAGATTCGCGGCCAGCGACAGTGTCGTCGAGTTTTGCAAGGAGTGTAGAGCATCCAGGAATGACACGGGAGAGCACCTTAGAAGCTCCAATGAAGGATCGCATTTGGGCTACGGTGTCGGGTGCAGGGCAGGAAGCAAGGGCTGCAATGCGGTGTGGGCTAGCACTTAAGGTGCCACAGTTCCAAATCCAGCCTAGTATTGTTGTGGATTGTGGGTTGATGATGGTCTTTGATGCAGAAAGGCGGAGATCACATTTGTGGAGGGCTTGTAAAACTTTCGTCCAGTTCTGCAGGAGTTCTTCCGGAGAGTTACCTCCGCAATACAGATCGTCTGCGATTTTAGCAACAATGCCTTCCTCCAACAGGTCACCGAGCACTCGGCTCATGAGCTCCTCGAGGGCCGTCTCTGAGCCTGGCATGCCCATGGCAGACCATGCGTACACATGCACACCCCGGAATGGTGTGGCAACGACGTACCTGTGGGAAACGAGTAGCTTTGCCTTGATATTATCGTCTAATGCGCCGATTTCTTGGCGTAAGTTCGAAGACGCTGCCACCACGCCAGTAAATAGAGCAAAGGTAAACCGATGACACGATTCGTTACACAACTGGAACCTTTAATAAGCCTGAGCGATCACAGAGCGAGCTCACATGCACGAGAGCACGAGGATCGAGAGAGAAGGACACTACTACGCAAGCCTATAACTAGCGTACCGCTGACCGGTACTGGCGCAAAGCTAACCTCCTTTCCCCAAGTCACTGGACTATGATCAGAAGTGCTTCAGCTCTTGCAACCTTCTAATTTTATTGGTCCTCTTGTGTAGCAGTTGGCCCTGTTTTGGGGGCTAGGAGCATTGTTCCTGTTTGTTTGTTCTACTGTTCTCTTTTCTCCAGTACTGTATAGCTCTCGTAAGTTTGTAATTCTACTCGTCCTCTAGTGTATCAGTTGGTATTGTTTTGGGGGCTAGGGGCATTGTTCCTGTTGCTTGTTCTATTGTTCTCTTTTCTCCAGCACTGTAACAGCTCTCATAAACTTGAAATTCTACTGGTCCTCTAGTGTAGCAGTTGCTACTGCTTTGGGGGCTCTATAGGGGCTTTGTTCCTGTTGTCTGTTCTATTGTTCTCTCAAAGAATAGTGAGCCATTCATGTGACACCTTGCAACAGCTACCACCCGACCCAGGGTATACAGGGCAACAGGTGTTGTGCTGAACTCATGTTAGTACACTATTTTAATGTGTTATTTTTCTATAGAATAGCAAGTGCATCACATAGAGAGAGGCCTGGAGAAGAGTAAGTACAGAGTTCTAGTGAATAAGAATATTCAATTTTGATATAAGATAATGTTTCAGTTATGGGGGAATCAGGGAGGCGTGGTGGCCTAATGGTTAGTGCGCTGGGTGCCAGATTGAATGGTCTGGGTTTGAGCCCTGGCCGGGGCACTGCGTCGTGTTCTTGGTCTAGACAGTTTACTCTCATAGTGCCTCTCTCCACCCAGGTGTATAAATGGGTACTGGCGAATTTACTGCTGGGGAAACCCTTCGATGGACTGGCATCCCATCCAGGGGGGAGTAGAAATACTCCTAGTCCCTTAATGCTATGGAAACCAGGATAAGCTCTGGCCTGATGGGCCACTAGTCTCGTATGAAGACTTTACCTTTGGGGGAATCTGATGATGCACATGACCTGCATTTCTTATGGTGGTGAAAGAATTTAATGTGTTATCTCATTTTAACACAAAGACAAAAAGCAGTTAATGTTAATCGTTTGCTCATTATTCTGTTTTGGTCCTCGATCTGTAGGTATTTTGTTCTACTGATGTTAACTGATGGAATCATTTCTGACATGGCACAAACAAAAGAGGCTATTGTTACAGTGAGTTTGGTTTAGTTTTTTTACAGCTTTAATCCAATTATAATTCCCGTTTTTTCCTTGATATCCTAGCTGCTTGAAGGTTGCTTAAAGTTATTTTAACAGTGCGCTATAAAACAAAATAGCGACGCGTGGTGGTACAAAGAGTCCAAACTTCTCATCTCTTTATGGTGTGAAGAGATGAGGTGCAAGCTAGCCAGTCTACATGTATGTTAGAAACATGTATTGAATAAAACAAGCCAACGAATGGCCCATGGACAATGCTGCATAAAACTGAAGTTTCCAGTGGTAAGAGTAGAAGCAATTTGAAGTACTGGCTCTTAATTGTTCTTCCAAGGTGAAAACTCACCTCAGAGTCTTCAATGGGTGGGAACCAAAACATGACTATAAGATGGTTAATGGAGTATGATAGCCTCATATGTGCTTTAATCAATCATAATTGATGTCAAATACGAACACTGCTTCAGATTAAGTTGTGCTTTTTTCCTTGTCTTTGTAGGCAGCGTCTCTTCCAATCTCTATCATTATTGTTGGTGTTGGCCCGGCAGAATTTGATGGTAGGTTCACAAGTTCATTGCTTATTTGACAATTGATAAAGGAGTTTTATCTAAAATGTCACAAAATTTACCAATGAAGAACACTTTTCACAACACACTACTAAATATTACTATAGCAAAATGAAACTGCAAACGATCACAAACTTGTTTGTTTTGCTCCAAATACATGATTGTGTTTTGCATTACATTCACACGTTGCACAATGTAGATTTAATCTCTGCTTAATTACCTTCAAGCTGTTGAGGGCTTTACCACTCACTGACTTAAACTGATTGCTGATTATTGTGGATATTTAATTTATTGTTGGTATTCCGTTACGTGTTCCGTGACAGCCATGGAAGAACTTGATGGTGACACTGTCCGTTTGTCATCACGTGGGAGATATGCAGAAAGAGACATCGTGCAGGTGAGATAGTCATCGATTACTTATAATTATAATGCTTATATTAATTAAATTAATTAATTACTGTAAGTTTACTTGCATGTGCTAAGCTTTTAAAAAGAAATATTTTGAGAAAAAAAACTTTTCTTTTGGCACACTTAGTCAAGCTTCTTTTGTGAGCAAACTCTGAGTTGTTGTTCTTGTTATATCAGTTTGTCTTTATTCATGGTACTTTGCACTGCTCAAGTGTTGACATTATCAAATCCTTTTGTAAGCACCTGTAGAATATAAAAACGTTTTCCAAATCGAACTTAACATCACAAGCACTCATAAAAATTTGCATTAACTTGCACCGTAATATGGGAATAAATGACGTTTTGGGGAAATATTGTTTATTTGTGCCAGGGAAGTGTCATTTGCAGCATAAGTGCAAAGCACAAGGGATGCACAAGGGATGTAGATGACACTACAAGGGAGCAAATAAACAATATTCCCCCAAAAGGTCATTTTAATAACATTATTATCAATATCCAAGGCCAAATAACATCCAGATAACTAGCATATTTAATAAGCTTATCACTTTCAATAATACAAGTTCTTTGTGTTGATATTTTTGTGCTATGCTACACCGAGGCCTATGTATTGTATAGTTGTAGTTAAAAGAGCTGCAATGTCAATGAAAATAATCAACAATACGAACTCATGGATAATAATTACTTTTTCCAATTGAGCCTCGGTGTAGCACAAATTCAAGTGAACCGATATTTTGTCATGTTTCGTTTCTCCAACAAGATACTCTCTTTGTATCTTCACCTTGTGCTGTTGCTGCTAAATCCGAATTTTGTAACCGCATTTTGTCCCATTTATAACAAATAGACTTTGATTTTTTCTTTCCAATCACTGTTCGCTCAGCTCCATATCCTGATAATAATGATACTTTGTAACATACAGTTCCTCTGCTCACAACAACCGATTCGATTTACTGTCAGTGTAAAGTGGTAATAATTTCCAGGAATTTTAATTTTGCACGTTGCATAATAACGGTATCTCCTCCTCCTCTCCCTTCTACCGCTGCTGCTACTGCTCCTCCTCCTTCTCTGTCCCTTCACCTCTCCAACCTCCTTTTTTTCTTCCTTCCTTCCCTTCCTACTTCCCTTTTTCCACCAACAACTCCTCCCTCTCCTCTACCTCCTGCTGTTCCCACATGGAAAAGAAACATTGTGAAAAGAAAGTTAACTCGAAACCGAAATAAGATTTTTTGTTGTGGACTTGTGCTGTGATTGGTAGGAAAGGGTTGTTTTCTCTAGCTGAAACTTTCTTCCCCCTTTTTTTTTCAGTTTGTCCCATTCCGAGATTTCCAAACACATGGCACACTAGGCATCAGACTTGCTCACAAAAGAAGTGTTGGTTGAGGTCCCGGATCAACTGTTATCCTTCATGATAAAAAATGCCATAAAACCAAAGCCACCTCGACCAATCACAGTTGACAACATCATGCCAATCATGCCTCATTCAGCCAATCAGAGCACAGCATATCCAGTCGATCCAAGTGCACCTCCATTTCCAGCCAATCACAGCATTCCTTATCCAACCAATCAGGGAGCACCATACCCAACCAATTAGGTAGTGATTTCCTAAAATTTTCATTACTTTAAGATTAGTTCTTTGGGGCTCATTACCTTAAGAGCTCAGGACCCCACTATCTTGAACTTCCCATCCTCTAACAAAAGGTCAATTTCTTTGGATTGAGTCGTACTTTTCAATCATTTGCTGTAACGCTGATCTTGCTATCTTGAACTGGATTTCTTGAAACCCCGTTATCTCAAATACTTTGTGCTTTCCCCCGACGTAATTTTAACCTTATTAACCCTGTTGCCTTGAACTATGATAATAAAAGAATAAATGAAATTAGCCTTAGAATTTACTATTAATGTTAAATTTGAAACACAAGCAATCCCCTTCTACACTTAATACCACCATACTGTATACTGTACTAGAGACCATGTGAACTTCTTCATGTTAAATTTGTATAAATTTGAACTCTGTAATTTAAGATCACTTATACAAGATACAAAATTATGTCCATCCTCATCAACAACACCCCTGTCTCAACCTTTTATGCTTCTACGCTTGAGCTAATAGCCAAGAAAGATTTCATAAGGCATAATTATAATAATGTCTTACGCTTCTTACACTCTTATCTAAAACTTGCCACTCTGTTTTCAAGGAATAAGCATTACAAGTTTTGCCAACGTCACAAATTTGGCTTTCCCACAGCATGAAATCGTGATTGATAAGAGAAGGAACTAGAGATTTTGTTGTAGACTCACACTGTGAGTGATGAAAAAGTGTTGGTAGCCAACAAAGAGGTTGAGAGTTTCTTCCCACTTTTCTTTCAGTTTGTCCCATTCCGAGATTTCCAAACGCATGGTGCATTAGCTCAGGATTTGCTCACTAAAGAAGTGTTGGCAGAGCTGCCGGATCAACTTTTATCCTTCATGACAACACGCATGATTAAACCAAAGCCACCTCGACCAATCACAGTTGACAACATAGTGCCAATCATGCCTCATTCAACCAATCCAATTCCTTCATTTGCATCCAATCAGAACACCCCATATCCAGCCAATCCAAGTGCACCTTCATATCCAACCAATCACAGCATTCCTTATCAAGCCAATCAGAGCGTTCCTTATCCGACCAATCAGGGGCCTCCTTACCCAACCAATTAGGCTGCCAGCAATACTAGCCCTAGATATATTCAAAATGAGTAACAATTAAAACATCTTTGGTTAAATGTTGCAGTTACAATTACAATTATTTCTATAACCATTTAAAATCTATTTTTTGCAATATAATCACCTTTAGGTATAGGCAGTTGATAATTTGTCGTTGTAAATCTTAGTTTGTACCTTTCCGTGACTACATTGGCCAAGCTGGGAATGTAATAAGTGGGGCAAGATTGGCAAAGGATGTGCTGGAAGAACTTCCGGATCAGTTTCTTGATTACATGAAAAATCGAAACTTCAAACCAAGGCCTCCACAATACAACTTTTCAGCCATGGCTATGGTGTAGGAAGCGGGAGGTTATTTGGAGCTGATCCTGGAAAACAAAATGGGGAAGTTCAATGTAGAAGTGTTTTTCTCCCCATCAGTAAGATATTCCATGTTATTATTCAGACAACAAGTTCGCACGATGCCTTATAATTATGGTCTAGATGTCCTTGTTATCTGATATCCGTACATAACAGCTATCCTGCGATGTACGTAGGTTGCAACAATTCATCGGAAATATCGCAAAACACTGCAAAATCACAGTATTTTCAGCTGTAAAATACGTTCCGCTGATGATTTGTTGAGTAATAAATTATCCCGCTCAATCTTGCGGAATATCGTCTGATTTTAGCCACCTCGGCCTATGGCCCCGTCGGAATGGCCCCGCGTGGAATATCAGGCGATATTCCACGCGATTTCGCAGGATTATTGTTAAATATACCACTGGCGAATCTTTTTTTGCGACAATTGCTTTATTAGCGTGTTAAGCAGTTCAGTCTTTGACTGAGCTACAAAAATATCAACTCTAAATATTTAATGGGTATGGCACGATAGGCTAATGTGTGACAATCAACGTATGGGCTCATCAGCGGTTTGGGCACCAAGGAATGTTGCAGCATTTGAAAGCCAATATCTCCTTCAATATTACATGCAAAGAACTAAACATTTGCTGATTACTTAGTCTCATAAGCTCTTCTATAAACACTTGGGAGTCAATTTGCTAATAAGGCAAAATGCAAACACTGACTTCAGCAAAGATTCGCTTAATGAGTGATTGCAGTCAGAAGCCACAATACTGATAAACACAGTTAAAATACAAATTGTTACAATTTATTAGTAAGAGTTTGCATAAAACTGTATGTACCAGCATAAAGGTGAATTTACGTGCTCGTCATGAAAATGAAAATACTAAAAGTAAGAAGGCGAAATAGTAATCATATTTCTGAAACTTTCACCTCTCATCTTAAGAAATTAAAATTATCACTGTTTTCCGGGATCTTTTCCGAGGTTAAGAATATTTAAAATCGACGTTTCGATCAGTTTCACTGATCTTCTTCAGGCTGTTGTTAAAAATGACATTATGGCGGATTGGTTCTCATGTTCAGCTTGTTAACCGCACCAATGACGTAAAAGTCAATAGCGCATTTTGAGAAAATGGCCAATTTCACGCTTTTTCTACAAACTGCTGGGAGAATTTTTAAGCGTTCAAAAGGTAATGAAACAAGGACTCTTTGTGATTGGATGTATATTATATATGATATATTAGAATTCATATTATAATAACTGTAATAGAAATAAATTCGAACCAGTACCACGTATCACAGTTACTTTACTGGAGTGTACGTTAACGACACGTTATTATATGGCTACAATAGTACGCGCGCTCTGATTGGCTGATGAGCGGGCAAGATTTTCTTGTAATGACCGGGCATTATGAAAATTTTTCTTGCCTTAGCTTTTTTTTACTTTTTAAGGGTCAAACACTCGTAAACACAGGTCAGTTTGTTTTGTGAAAATTAAAGTGGTTAAATTTGCCCTAGATCTTGGCGTAATGAAGACAAAAATTGCCTCATTGTTGAAGAAACCGTTTCTTCTGGTTTGGATCGCATGACCTCGAATGACCTCTTGCGCTCGCAAGCGGATATTGAAAAACGTTTCCCTTTTTTTCAGCGCTAAAAAGGCCATACAATAAATAACTTGTTAACCTCGTCCGTTCGGTCATTACAGGGAAATCTCAGACTGAGGCCTTGATGTATTGACCGAGCGATAGCGAGGTCAATACATCAAGGCCTCACTCTCGGTTAATAAGTAGTATTTAGTAATATTCAAAATTCAGACTGAGGCGATACCATTTTACACTGCGAAAAATGCAAAACCGTGAGAGCATCCACCCAGACACATAATAATTATAATAATGTGCTTCACTCTGTTAAAGCAGCAGTAGTGTAGCAGCTCTCGTAAGCTTGTAATTCTACTGGTCCTCTAGTGTGGTAGTTGCTATTGTTTTGGGGACTTGGGAAATTGTTCCAATTGTTTGTTCTATTGTTATCTTTTCTCCAGTAGTGTAGCAGCTCTCGTAAGCTTGTAATTCTTCTGGTCCTCTAGTGTAGCAGTTGCTATTGTTTTGGAGGGTAGGAGCATTGTTCCTGTTGTTTGTTATATTGTTGTCTCGAAGAGTAGCGAGCCGTTCATGTTGAGACCTTGCGAGAGCTGCTCCCAACCTCGTTCCCAGGGTCTCTTTCTCCTGCCCCCCAGAGCGAGAGAGAAGGGGGGCAGGAGAGAGAGACCCTGGGAACGAGGTTGAGCTGCTCCAAGAACACAGTGCTTCCGTTTGTTACTGTGCACATGTTCTGCACGTCACGGGATCGTCCTACAGAAAACCCCGATTTTTAGTTCTTTCTCAGTGTTGTTTATTCTTATTTAGCCCATAGATTTTAAGATCTACATTACTAAGAACACACCGTCTACGGTAAAAAAAAACCGTAAGAGAAAGCGTCCATTTTGGTTGATTTCTTTGTATAAAATCGCAGGAAAGAAGCGGAACTACCCTGACGTTCAGAACGCATGCACGCGAACAAAACAATTATTTTATAATACCCACCACTAGTCACCTCCACTTTGGTGAATAGCTGTTTTGGTATATACTAAAACGTTAAGATAGTATAACCCAAAAAGGATTATTTTGACTTATTTATTCCTGCCAACGATTACAGTTTTTGCGCGCGAGTTGCTCGGAGGGGAATAGCAAAGGAGATCAAGAGTTTGAGTTTTGCGTGCCAACAACGCTATCCACTGTTTAGTGTATACTGAACCAGGAGAGTTATAAAGTCAGTGACAAATTCAATTTGCTAGGTAATGTATTTTTATTAAAATATTCAGCATCCCATTTAATATCCACAACGTGTAAATAAAATACTCAAGATGTAATATTCTACATTTTATATTAGGTGCAATTTTTCTTTACTTTGACCAGTTATCGCCTGTCAGTAGAAAGTACTTAGTCTTTTTTACAAAACAAAAACTAACTTCAAGTGCTGTGTTGAAGTGATTATTGTTCATCTTGTTACAAAAGTATTCCCTTAAAATTTCTCTGTAACTTTAAAAGTCGATTTAGATATGTTGTTGTTAACATGCTGACGGTTTTCTACTGAACAACAGTGACGTATTTGTTACTACAGACTACGAAAGGTAAAGAATTGTTCTTTTGTGCTTTTCAGTATAATTTTGCCGTAATTGAATTGCTTTAAAACAATACTATAACAGCTTTATTTTGTTTGTAGTGTAAATCAGGAAGATCCTCAGAGATCGTCAAAAACAGACTGTCAGCTACAGTGTAGAAGGTATGAGTAGTATAAGAAGGTAGCTGTTCACCAGGATAATCATAAGTTTACCAGAAATACTGTAACTTACAGTTTTATTGTATTTGTGGTGCAACACTGCAAGATCTTCAAATATTGTCGGAAACAATCCATTGAAAACAGTTTAGAAGGTAGAAAAGTAGAATAGGGGGTAGGCTTTCCCCAGAATTTACCAGACAAAAAATAGTTACTATTTTTTTTGTTGACTTTTGTTTCCTTACGTTTCGATAATGCAACATTCTGCTGCATAATTTGTTGGTGTAACGTATAACTTTAAGAAATATGACGTTTAGGTATTTAAAATACAAATTTCCTTTTACTCCGATCACAGCTATTATAATAAATATTGCAGGCATGCTGCATGTTAGTTATCTTACACCATTTTCTTAAACATCCTTTTCTGTAAAATGAAATGACGAAGTAAGGAATTTACTCAAGATGTGTTCTTGGAGTAAAAGTATTGTGAAAGTACATAGTTCTTTGCAGTAAAAATAAAGATTTGAACTCTATATACAATTCCATTCTTTTCAATAATTGAACTTTTTACATAGACGTCTATGGGTGATCTGAAAAATTAAGAATTTATTCATCACAATCAGATACTGCGTGACTGCAAACCGAGGATTGTCACACAATCTGTGGTAATACTGTCACACAATGCTGAATTGCCCCATTAGGCCTGTCAGCATGGTCACTGGACTAACCCCATAATACAAACTTCTCTAGGGGTGATTAGAAGTGTTTTGCATTACTGTCTGGGCCTATAGATATTGGCATTTGTGCTCGCTGTCGCATACTTGAGTCAGTGGAGTATTTCAGCACTGCCTTGGGTATTTGCATTGGTCTGGGAGTTCTCTGTTGCATATCAGGTGCAACGTTGCCTTCTGAATATTGAGTTTTGCTTCGTGCAATGAGTCCTTTCAATTTTCCATCATCTGTTGTGCAAAAGGTAGTTGCAATAGGGATGGATTGCGGTGCACACATGCAACCGATTGCCCAAGAACCTTCTGGCTTCTTTTTGGCTTCCACTAGCCGCTTGGAGTCTGTGGTCACTAGAGTCTCTCCTGAAGTATTTGCCAAAATATTCCGTGTTTCTTTTGGACGGGAGAGAGAAGCAATTCTAGCATTAATGCCATCAGGAGACGGCTCTTTGTGCCGAGGCTTGCCACCGCTGCCTTCTGCAGGGGTGTCCTTGGCTTTAGGGATGGGCACCACCCAAGGAGAAATTGCTTCGTTATTCTTCTTCTTTGTATTTCCTGTTGGCTTCCGTATTCCCTGCCCTTCTACCGCCATGCTCATGCCGATGTATGGCGGGGCTGACACTTGAGGCTAAAGAGAGACAGAAACTAACATCAACATGGTTCTTGTGGTTTTCAGGTATGTCAAATAAAGTATTGACTTCAGATATGTCTCAACCTAGCCTCCTTTGCAGACATTCTTTTGGCCTGTCATGCAATCTTTGCTCATTGGGGAGCAAAGATTGTGAGACTAGCCAAAAGAACATCTGTATAGGAGGCCAGTCTGTACCTTGGTTTTTTTAAAAAATAATAATGTTAAGTAAGGTCTGCAGAAAACTCTAGGCTCAAGAAAATAATTATCTCCAGCAACTACTTGTCCCATATGTAAGCTAAACCAGGATATCACGGGAAATTTTAATACATTAAGTCCAGTTTTACACCCTAGCCATACAAATCTTAAATTTAGCATCTAGTCCATTTTCCCAACCTAACACATGAAACGTTAACCCTTTAAACCCCAAGAGTGACCAACATCAATTTTCTCCTCACACAATCAATACTTAATCAATAGAAAAGGTTATGAAAATTTATAAAATGATCAGAAAAGGAAATTGCTTTTTTTTTACAAATCCATCCAGTGTATACTTTAAGAACGTGTGTGGAGATCAGTCAGGAGAGTTTGTATGTGGATATTGAGGCTGAAAGGGTTTAATATGTATGCGGATTTTGACCTAATTTCTTCTCATTTCTGGAAACCTTATTGTTTCACATAACATTACCATACAAATAAAGGATAAATCAACCTGAGAATTTGTAAGTTAAATGTCAACAATATGCATAGCAAAGTAATGTTGGAGATTTTAAATTTACCTGTTTAAAAGCCAATTCATATCTTCCTGTTTCACGATTCTTGTCCTCTCGCTGGTCAAGAACCACTGCAAAGAATCACAAGCGACTTAAAATATCATATTTTCATTCACTCTCTTACTTTCAGGACAGGAAAAAAACATTCGTTACAGGTACAGCTCTTGAGGAGTCTAAGGCTAGGTTGTGTAAGAAGCATTGTACTGCTGATAAGTGCCCTTGTGGCGGAATGAAAGGCTCGCAAGATGAACTGTCAGTGGTAATTATTTTTTTGTAGGTCTTTGTAGACTATTTAATATGAGAGATGTGGTGGCCTGATGGTTATTGCATTTGATTTTGGATCACGCAGTGCATGTTTGAGCCCTGGCTAGGGTCATTGTGTTATGTTCTTGGGCAAGACAATTTACTCTCATAGTGCTTCTCTCCACCCAGGTGTATAAATGGGCATCAGCAAACTAATGCTGTAGGGTTACCCTGCGATGGACCAGCATCCAATCCGGGGGGAAGTAGAAATACTCCTAGTTGCTGAATGCTACAGAAACTGGTATAAGCTCTGGCAGTATGGGCCACTTGGCTTGACGCAGACTTAACCCTTTAGACTATTAAATTGCTAATAACATTAAGCACAGTGAATGTCATACCTTTCATGGTATCCTCCAGCACCTGAGCACACAGCTTTCTTGTCACAGCCGTACTTGGTCCCATGGTAGGACTGCAATTTATTTCCAGCTACGAGACAGGAAAAAAGTGTCACGTAAAGAGACTATAGATATGACCAGTTTAAAGTCTAAAGAAGTAGTTCACTGACACCTTAAATTGGCTGTGAAATAGGATAGCACATGTACTCTGGAACAAATTTTCTCAAAGAGTATAGCTGAAACATTTATTGTCAGAGTGGTTTCACTTCAATCTTCCCCATTCTTTAACCAGCCATGTTCAGACTAGATGGTGACCTCTTTATTTTTTTTTTGTCCTTTACTTAATATTGATACATGTAAATTATGTTGAAGATTCTGGCAATTCTGTATGTTGCAGCTAAAAATTATGTACATCTTCAATTAAACCTGTAGCCTTCAAAAGAAATATATCCATTTAAATTTGACGGGTTGTGCACTGCCAGATCATTTAAAGTGGTAAATTATACTTACCAACCATGGCTTGAAGTCCTCACTAATCATGAAATCAGCACCATACAGCTCAAATGAATTCTTAAAAAAGCAAAACAATTAACAATCACTATTAGTAGCTGTGTAAGCGACTGCGTTTGCCTAAGTGCAGTAGTGTAATGTCAATAGTCATTAAAGTTGTGGTAATGCAGTAGTGTATGTGGCAGCTTTGGTTAGCTTGTAGTTTTCTACTGCTGGCTACTGGTTCTCTAGTGTAGCACTTTGTATTGTTTTTTGGCTAGCGGCATTGTTCCTGTTGTTTGTTCTAAATTGTTCTCTCAAAGGATAGTGAGCCATTCATGCGAGACTTTGCAAGAGCTGCTACCCAACCCCTTAAGTGAAGGAGCTGTTAGAGCAGTCTTAATACCATTATTGTCATTGATGTTCTTGCAGATAAGCCGCATCCCTGATTTCGAATGACGATTTTTGGTAAAAAGGTGCAGCTTATCTGGTAATGTCACCATGTTGCAACAGGCCAGCATTACCTTGCGATACTCCACAATCTCCTGACAGGACTGTACAGCAGAAATAACAGCTTTCTTCATTCCAGGATAGATGACTTCTTCCCACATCTCCCCAAGACCACGCTTCCTAGAATGACAGCATTGTTATGGCTGTAAGTATAGTGTTTCCTTGTGTAGCCCTACTGTAACTTTATCAAAAAAGCCTTGTGTAGTTTAGGATACAGCCATTCATATTTATTTAATTTTCTCTAAAAAGTGTGCATCCATCGGACAGGTGGATGTCCATCTGGCTAAATGCCTGTACATACATGAAAGCTCATCCGGGCCCATGTGACAGTTAGTGGATCCTGTTTAGCTTTAACATTGTTTTCATTTACAATCCATCACAATCTAAACTATCTTTGATTCTTTTCAGTTCATTTCCATTCGTTACCTTGCTTAGTAAACTGTTCTTTTGCATTTCTTTCAAAGCTAATACATTGTCAAAAATGACTTAATATTAACTGTCATATTATCTTTTAGCTACAAAACAAAATTCACTCACTTGAGGTACTCCTTTATATCATCGCTACTCCACATGTTCTCATCGGGGATACGCTTGTCACGAACTCCATTCTCAAAGTGTTTTTGGATGGAATTGTTGGCTAGATGAATGCTTCTACAGATCAAAAAGAAAAACAAATCATGTCAGCATTAAACTTAACCCTTCCTGAGCTAAGATTGAAATTGTACTTTTCCTTACTGATTGCTGTGCATTTCTTACAATGCTAGTCCTGAGAGTTCAAGGTGTTACATCAAAATGATGTCACAGTTGACCAAACTTAAGGTCATTCCACTGAAATAGAACCTGCACTGGGATTTTTGTAACTTTGCCTATTGACAGTTTTTCTAAAGGAACTGAAATTTTGAAATAAAAATGGGGCTCCCCATGCTCGTTTAGGAGCAACAGAACCTTGCTGATAACCAATAAATCCTTATAACATCACCATGATTATAGTCACGATTGCTTGCTAAATTCCCCTTTTCAATGATTGTCTCCTATTCTACACTGAGATTTGGTCTATATTCATTTTTCTGAAAGGAATTTATTACTCAATTCAAAACAACAGAAAAAAACTATAAGGCAGTGTACTCGTTTTTGAGAAAACGACAATTTACCTCTCTGGCGAGGTCAAGCCATAACACAAAAGCTGCCATCTTTTAATGAGTGTGTGCCAATCACACATTAAATTATGTGCAGTAGGGATGTGCAATGCAATACTGGGGAATGACCTTAAAAGTGTCTGCACAAGTCATGTAGCTCTCTCTACAGACTTGTAAGCTAAAGTTGCAATTGTAACTTACACATGATAGTCTTCTAGAGAAAAGTTCTGGCTGCAGAATCTAATGTAACAATCCTGGAAAGATAAGAAAATCAGGAAATGTCATTGATAATGACTTGAAATTTCAAATGGTATAAGAAGTGCTTATGGGAGTTTGTACAGAATGGAATGTTGTCCTTGATAGGTTTTAATTAGGATAAAGCTTTTTGAGGTGAAGTCTGAAATAGGGTATAGGGAACCACTGTATTAGATGCTACATGTATAAGTCGTGTGGCACACCCCTACCAAAATGCAAAATGAAATTCCCCTCTAATCTGCACCTTGCCCTCTCCCCTCCCCACCCCGTCACCCCAACTTCGGGGCTTGGGTTCACTGTTTAAAATTTATCCTATCAAAATCAAAATTACCTTATAGAACCACAATGTCAGAGGATTCCAGTCGGTGACAAGAAACCACTGTCTGATGTCAAATTTCACACTATAGATCAGCAATGGCCTTTCTGTAAAATAAATATATTTACGAAAATAATTAGATATTTCAAAAACCTAACTCATGGAATTGAGACTGATTGTACAGTTGTGCAGAGAATGGTACAAGGTACAGGTGTTCTGTACCTCGGAGTCATAGCAGTTTTCTTAGTTTCATATCTTTGCTGCATGTAGACATTTTTAGCCATACATTACCTATATATTTCTGGACCACCAAGTGACCTTCCTTCTTTCCAACGGCATTACTTCCAACAAGTTTCACAATTTCATCTAGGCGATCCATACACATGATTCCTGCGAAGAGAAAAATGAAGGGCAAAATAAGCAATGACCTTGAAGAAAATAAAGAAAGACGAAACCTTGAAAAGGCATGTACAAACAAATGCAACGAGTGCAGGGGGTGAGTTGGGGGATGGGTGATATGTAAAAGGGTGCTTCATAACCCTTTGCATGTATTACATGCCTATCATAGGCACTGAATGCATGCAGAGGGAATAGCTTCATATCCCTTTGTACTCATTGCATGCCTATCATAGGCACTGAATGCATGCAGAGGGAATAGCTTCATATCCCTTTGTACGCATTGCTTGCCTATCATAGGCACTAAATGCATGCAGAGAGAATTGCTTCATAGCCCTTTGCAGACACTACAGATCTATGACACTGCTAATGATTACTTTAAAACACTTTATAGGCATGTATTACATGCAGAGGGTAAAGCTTCATAACCCTTTTCACACATTGTATGCATATGATGCTATTATTAGATATGCAGTAGTCAAATGATCCATGAGTTCACTCAGGATTAAGAACTCCAATCAACTTCTGGTAATGTCTAACTGGTTTAAGAAAAATATTGCAATTTAACACTGCCTCGTGGAAATCACTGAAATTTCATTTTAAATCAGCCTTACCTCTGCCCCTTGACTTTGCTCCAGGTTTAACAATCCAAATATTCTTCATGCCATCAATGTCTATTTGAGGAAGGTGTTCCCTCATCTGCAAAGCAGATCAGTATTGAATTAGTTTTAATTCATGAATACAATCATTGACTGTCAAACTAAGTGTTGTGTGTGATTGCTTTGTTTTAAGCATTTTTTGAGCTGAACTCACCTGTTTCAATGTGTTCTGACACTCTTTGAGGAAAGGATAAGCAGTAGCTATGACAGCATCATGGCTGAAATAGAACACATTTTTTTATTACTAACATTACTTACAACACTAACAGAGGGTAGCAAAGCAAAGGGGGGGGGGGGGGGGGGGGTGATCCACTTTCATGCACAAATTTTTAATCAAATCCACGTACCACTTATACTTGAAACAGAAAATAAACAAATCCTGCTTGTTGTCTTGCTATTTTCACAGGTCACAGTCTTCTTTTCTCGCTATTTTCACGCATCATAGTCTAATTTTTGCCCTTATCACGCATCACGCATAAACCCTTTGCTTCCCTCCTAACATTACTTACAGTTAAAAAAACATGGATTTACTTACTATGTTAATAAAAGTAACTTATAATACTGAATTACTAATTGACAATATATATCACACATTACTTACAATGACATAACATACCTTAACATAACTAACTTGCAGTACAATTACTTACAATATAGTAAAACACATGTACCAGTCTTTAATATAACAGGCAGTGATTAGTGCAATTACATTGTACATCAAACACGTCAATTGCTTCAACTTACCATTTGACCTGGTAATAATAGTCAACAAGAAGCTTCCATGAATCTTCCGTGATAGCTGGAGCCTGAAAATCAATGCAATGATGTTCATTCATTAAAGTGGAAAAGTGACGACAACTGTGGCATGAGGCAAAGAAGGAGTTAATGGCTGTCAAGTTATGTGACAGAGATCTCACAGAAATGCCCATTTGTAACGATAATTATGCCAGTTAAGTTGAAAAGGAAGAACCAAAAACCTTTGATTTGCATACAAGACTGTTGTGCAACAGAAGTTATCAATTAGCCATCATCAAGTGTATATCACCATTATGTGTTACAACTTCACATTGGTTCTTTGCCATTGCGATGCAAAACATTTTGTTGCCACAGAAACTGAAATCACAGGACTCAACACATTGAGTGAACACAATCTCTAAAATGCAGACCTTATTTATTGGTTCATCAATATCCAAGTGCTCTTTGTATCTCAGGAAGTCACGGCATGCTTCCAGTGCAAGTGTGAGAGCCTTCACCGGTATCACATTGGAGGTTGTGCGGGTGGAAGCTCGGGATGTTGTTCTGGATGCAGCAGAATTTCTGGGTGCAGCTCTGGATCCAGCAGCATTTGTGAGTCGTGTACTTGATGCAGTTTTTGGAGTGCCATGCCCCTGGTCAGGTGATGGCTCTTTGTTGGAATTTGGCTTTTCATCGGTGTTACCATTCTCGTATCTCTGGACCACCCACTTCACTATATTTATGGCAGCAGTCAGACGATAATCATCTGAAAATGAAGACAAAGAGTACCGGTAAATTAAAATTGTATATTAAGAATTATAATAATTTGAGTTCTTTGGTCTGGGTTGGGGACCTTTTCAACCTATACTCTGGCTTGCCATGTCTTAACTTTCTGAACTATGAAGTTCAGTTTTCAACGTTTCCATAGTTATCAAGTGGTTTGAAAATGACCAATTTTTTGGCCTGTAATGTAGTTGGGAACTGATCTTCTAGTATGCGTACTGGTAATCTTAATTTCAACTTCCCCTTTACAAGGTATCGGTGGTGGAATATTAATATTAACTAACTCACAGTACTACACATGGTGACCTAAATTACCGATTAATTTCAGATCTACAACTTGAAAGGGATTCCAGAAGGTTCTGCCTGGAATTCAACTTGAAATGGGAATTAGATTTGTTTTAAAATACAAACGAGCTGCATCAATCAGTTAAAATAAAATGTAAAAACAAGAGCAGTAATATACCTATAAATTCCATCTTTTCATCATCTGAGCCAAGCAAATACGAACGAGGGAAGAATGAAAAGTGATCTGCATCTTCGTACCACTTCAAGTTTTGTATGTTTGTAGTGAGACCAACCTGTCAACAAAACAAAGAAATACACAAGTTATATTGTAGCTGTAGACAGGCAGGAACTTAATTTTTAATTTAATCGCATCTATAACAAAGTTCTGGACTTTGATTGGTTCTGCCTGCATCTATTTGTCGCGTAATTTCCGTGTGATCACGTGGGTGTCCCATTAAAGGTTATTTATATCCGATTTGAATTTGTTCAAATTGGATACCTGTAATTGGACACCTATGTCATTTGCATGTCAATCACATGCACTTGGATGGGTTAATATTCTTGCTGTTTTAATCATGCTCGTAATTTCAAATCAGCCCAAGTTTGAAATAATGCGATTAGTCCCTGATTATTGTACTCCATTCAGTCCAATTACTATAATATACTTATTACAGCCCATTAATTTTTAAACTTCAAACTAATACATTGCAAGAAACATTAATTATTACTGACCTTGGTAGTAAAAGAGCCAGCCTTGCAGTAATGATTGACAATTTGATCCTGAGAACAGATCAGAATATACATCAGGCTAAATCAATCATTGAATGTCACTTCACAAGAGGTGACTATAATTTATAGTGCACCATTCAGTCACACTTAGTAATTAATAGCCTGCAGTTGGTAATGCATTTCCATCCTCTATGAGACTGACCCCCCCCCCCCCCCTCACACACACACATTCAAAATGCTCTGCCGTCTCTGAATTCAAGCCAAAAAGCCCCATACTGATTACACAGCAATACATCGATCTGTATTGTGTCTGTTTTGTTTTATGTGTATGCAAAAAAATATTATAACTGAGAAACAAACAATCAGAGACTAGAGGGAAATAAGTGTATTACCTATCTTGTCAACCCAAATTCCATTGGCTATTGAGTTTGTACAATACCTAAAAGATTCTCTCTTACCTTCCTTAAGAACTTGAAATCCACATCATCACGCTTGGTTGTCCAGATGAATGAAGCTACGGCATTGCGCACAGTTCTGGACTGTGGGAACAGTGATAAACAAAGTTGTTATTTTACTGGCAATTGCAGAAATATTGCTTGTTCCTGTTTATTTGTTGATTACTGGTACTTTGAAACTGTACAAATAAAAAGTATCTGATGCTGATATTTAAAATGAAACACCCAAAGTTGCACTAAACAGGCCACAGTCAGCTTATTGTTGGCATATCACTAAATTTCAGCCCACTGTTGGCTGACAAATGGACCACAGTCAGCTGTCAGATAGTTGGCTGTTTGTTGACCAACATTTGCTGGCAGCTAGTCAGGTTTTTCTGTGATCTATTCTTCACTTTTACCAGTAAGCAACGCCCTCCCCCGGCACAAAGTAGCTAGAGGTTTGACTGTTTTCTGATAAATCTACTTTGAATCCCAACTTGACACATCAAGTGGATTTATTAATCTGGTATAAAAAAAAGACCTGGCTAGATCTGTATTGAAACTATAAATCATTATAACACTGATGAAAGTATTAATCAAAAACTAAATTATTTTACTGAAAGTATAAATAATTTTACCATCAGACTGAATTCACAGTCAGGACCATTTCCCTCATATCCTGCATTCCAATCTTCATTGTCCGTACTATCATCGTCACTGTCATCGCAAGCACTTCCGTCGTCATCAGTCTTGCTTTTGCTGACGTTAATAGTTCTGGTCTTTGGTTTTGATGCTCTTCTTGACTTTGCTTGAAGATTGCTAGAAGCTTTTGTGGTTTTCCCTTTGCTTTGTGTAAAATTTTCACTATCAGAGTCATCTTCACTATCACAAGAATCATCATCACTACCATCACTATCATTTTTCTTGTGTTTTGATGGTAGCAGGTTCCCTTTGTAGTGTTTCTCAACATATCCTCGCTTCCGTAGTACAGCTCGGACTATTGGGTAAGGGCCATGACAAATAAAAACTTTCTTTTGCTGTAAAGAAAAAAATTACAAGTTCAGAACAAATTATTATAATAATTAAATAGCTTAACACTACTTGGGGGGGGGGGGGGGGGGGAGGGAGGGGGTCATGGGAGGTTGGAGAGTAAAGGGTGGGAAGGGGGAGTCTAAATAAGAAAGAACTGGAAGAAAAAGGAAAAAGTTTTCCATGTGGCTAAATATCACTTAGGCAAGGTTAAACTCAACCTAATGCAGCCTGCAAGCTTGCGCAACCAGCTAATACCATTTAGGCAAGTTAAATTTGAGCTTATGCAGTCAGCAGTTCCCCCCCTTTGGGAGTACGTGACCTGGGGTGGCCTTTAGGGGTTTTGCAGGGGTTCATGGTTCATTGCATAATTGTTTTTAGTAGTGTATTCAGCTGATTGTTGCGGATCAGTCGCACTTGTTTTTTGCAAAAGATAAAGCAGGGGCAAGAGCTGCTAAGAAAGAGGCAGGAACCAGGAAAAAAGGTGCTGGGAGAGGGAAGTGCTCCCCCACCACTTAAGTTCATGCAACAGAAACCAGTTTTTAAAAATACTCCAACCAGATCAGCTACATACAGCTTAGCAACAAACCAAAAGTCAGATAACATTTCAACAACTTACCTTAATAGCACTTTCTGCTACTTTTTTTGCATGCCTAACTTTGTCAAACAATGGATCATCATATTTCATTTTTCCTGCCAGCTGCGAATTGGGTTGAGAATGACTTCTAGAGTGACTTGTCTTTTGTTTGACAGGATTCTCAACTTTTGTGCTATCATCCCAGTTAGATTTACTGTTGTCATTTTCTACCACAGGTTTGGCTGGTGGGTGCGTCACTGTCCTTTTGTGTGCCCGTATAACTCGCTTGCCCTTTTTCAAGTACAAGTTTTCAATTGACTGATTGTAAGGGCTTGTTTCCTGCATTTTTTGATAGGCTACACTCGCCCTGTTTACAGCATTCTCTGAGATTTTTCCATGAGATTTAGTCTTGTTAAGGTCATTAGATGACAATGATTTTAAATCAGTTGTTTCAGTTGATTGATGTAGTGAGCTTTTCAAGTCACCATTGTTGGATGTTTCCATTACAGTAGTTGTTAGTAATTCAGGCGCTGACGTCGTGGCCAACACTTCTGATCGGCTGGTTGAACTCTCTTCAGATAACTTCTGATCATCTTCCTGTAAACAAATAAATAAATTTATAAATAAATAATAAGTAGATGAATAAAAAACAATAACTATTTATTAATTAAATATGCAAGCAAACAAACAAGTAAATAAAAATTAAGTAAACAAAATCTCTCCTAACACTCAAAATTCTTTAGACTGTTCACAGTTCCTAGCCTGCAAACACAGATGTATTTCCCGCTGTTGTGATAGCAACAGCGACAGCCAGAAATATGTCTGCGTTCGCAGGCCACACAGTCCCATATTTTTCCATGAATTAGGTACGGTTGATAGTGGTGTTCAAGGGGCTTCCACCTTTGTTTCTTAATGCAAGTGAAAACTGGGGAAAGTACAAAATGTCTGTGGGTAGGGGCACTGGGAGGGATCCCCAGCACCCCTACCCAGGGGCATTTTGTACTCTCCCCAGTTTTTGCCCACATGTAGAAACCAAGATGGCAGCTCCTTCAATCTCCATGGTAGACCTCTTCGACTTCCTGGAAAAATAGGGGACGATGAAAAAGTCTAAAAATTCTTCCAGCTGAGAGACATTTGAGATCCCTGCCCCCCCCCCCCCCCCCCAAATAATAAAAAGTAGAGTGCACATAGTATAGATCTAATGACATAGCACTTCATACTAGATACGTATAAAAGAAAATCATCTGCTTAGTCCCCATTCTCGTCCCCAAAGCATGTGATCCATTTGGTCTGTGCCATTAGGATTGAGATTTCTGGCCAGCTCTAACGTCTGCATTTCACAGACTCACTGTCAAATCTGATTGGCTGAAAATACAGGACCACTACTCTACATGTGCAAAAAAAATAAGATCAGGTCTGGCCAGGGGCCTTGATCCTTGGTGCAGACCAATTGGATTGCAGGCTCAGGACAAGAATGCTTAGCTGCCCATGCAGTCATACTCCCAGGTACAGTGCATATTTATAGGTACAAGTACAGTGCATAGTTAGTGGATCTTAAATAAATGGAGGGAGGAACTAGATAAACAGCAAAGTTTTCCAACTAACCTCCCTGGATCTGCTGCCTGATTCTTTAATTTTTGGAATCTTTTTGAGCCGGGTTGGAGACCGGCTTGATGCAGCTGGTACAGGACTAAACTTGCCTTTGGTTTGATTTGAGTTACTGATTGTTGCTTCAATCTGTGAACAAATGATAAATCATAGATCCATTAAGCATATTTGTGTTTTTAAGTTAGTATTGTTTCATGGGTAATTGGCTTAAAGTAGTTAAAATTGTCACCCCCACGAGTACCCTATAGCCATCACTTTTTATCCAACTTGGAATTTGTGGTCCATGTTTATGACGGCATGGAATGAAGTTTTGCTATCCATTGTTTACAAACAAATCTTGGAGGAAACAATTAATTCTTGTTCATATCATATTCCCCTGCACTGGGAAGGTTGTTAGGAGCATGAAAAAGAGGCTATGAGGTTATTGGGAGGCGGGAGAGAAAAACTGGGGCAAGAAAAAAATTTAATAAATATTGAATTGATAATGAGGTTATTAGTTTATAAGTTAAGGGTGTCAGGAGGAAAGGGGTTCCAATTAGCTGCAACCTCTGGTAGCACCCCTCCCCCCCCCCCCCCCCACTCCCACAGATTCTACGCAACATGCCTGAAGTGAATCATGTACTTGTATTTTTTCAGAAGGCCATTTAGTATATTTTTTTCTAACACATTTTAATGACATTTCTAGACTCTTGGCCATCCACAGATGCCCTGGGGAGGTAGACATCCCCCACCTTTCCCTGTCCTCTGCACTCTTGCTTTAGATAAGGACAGGTTCATTGAGACTTTCCATTGTTGTTGTTCACTAATAGGCCCCCTTTTTCCCCTTCTCTAGAATTAATCTGCCGCAGCTGTGGCACAACCTCTGCTGCATGCTAAGGATAAGTGCTTAGCTGGGGAAGGTGAACATGTCTACGTATGTCTTGCATACTCCAAAGTATACAAGCTTACTAAATAAACACCGCGAGGACTATTTTGTCTGGTGATGAATTTTGTATGTGTGTATCGGGCGAGGCTTATCCACACGAATATAGTTCGAAGAAAACAATTTCCGTGTGAGACCAGTAAACCAGAAAGTATTTGCTATGGTTATGCCTTCTTTGATAATATCGACATGACAATGTACTTATATACTGTCAAAATGATGAGCGAAAATGAGGCATTGATTGTTTGCGTATTACGAGTAATTAAAATATGTCGCCTTTCTTTTAGCTTAAGTTATTTAAATATGAATTGTACAGCTTTATGTTAGTTTATCAATCTGAATGTATTTTGCGAGATTCAGTTTTCGCAAATATACTAAACCTTTGAATGGCTTGATAATTAAAACTAAAAGGCTTTCAATAAAGCTGTAATGTAAAAGTCAAGTGTAATTGAACTTACGTATCGCTTCTGTTTCTCCACATGCATTTGTTGACGGTCCATAAATGTCGTCTTCAACTGTTGCACGATTTTTACGCTGTTTGAACTAACTTTGGGTTTAAACGTAAATTCATCGGATGAGTTAACGATCCTTTTTTCTGTCCCAGAGCGAAGCTTTTCGCCACGTTCTTTCGCCAGCTTTATGCTTAGGGCGTTGAGCTTCGGAGCAAAAGTCAGCTCGCATTCGAAGTTCACTCTTTGTTGCGTCTTCGCGTTCAGCGTGGATATCATTCCTTTGTTCCTCGCTACTTCTTTTAAGGGGTTAAGTTTCTTCTCGCCTGTATCGCTTTCGTTCTTGTGAAGCTGTGTGACTGAGCGGTAAAGTAATAAATCCCCGGGTTTTGTTGACAAACATGAGCTATCCACAGCTTCGTCCACAATATCGCCATTATTATTCTGCAAAGTCGACGGCTGGCGAACTTCCTGACAGGTCAGATCGGTAGAATCTTGGTTAGCATAACTACTTTTTACCATGTTATAGGTCTTGCAATAATCTAACATATCCATTTTAAGGAGGAATTAGACCTCCATATGATCTGTCAGCCGTTTTGGAACGCCATTTTGGAATACGTTACCATAGCAACAGAAGCAAAGCGCTCACTAATATACCCCGCACCATGGGAGAGGGCCTTTTGTGTTGTAAAAAGACATTTTGTTGTTTGTCCTTTAAGTATTATTAATTTACGGCGTTTTAGTGTCACCAGTTAGCAAACATGGGTTTTTACAAGGTAAATAACAGGTATTGCATGTAAAAATCAAACATAATCAAAAATGAAAGTATCAAATCTTTTGAAAGTGCATAGAACGTTGAGAGCTGACTCCAAATGTTAATTTTAAGACAAAAAGCTTGTTTGCATATAAACAGAGACCCACTGGGTTAATTTTAATTAGGCCAGTTGTGTCAAAAATTCACGAATAATAAATGTTTAACTTTGTTAGCGCCTAAGTGGTTTCCATGCGGATTTTGTACCCGTCTGTGGGTTTAACTTCAAAAAAAAAATTGTGGTTCAGTTTTTTGGCATACTAGCTATTTGATTAATCGAAGTGGCTTGCAAAATATAGCAGAAAGAATTGCAGCCAACCAAAAGTACATCAATCGTTCTCTGTTTTCTTTTATCCACCATTTAAAAAAAGTTGAAAACATGGCATTGAGTATTTGTCTGGAAGTTCTTTGTCGAATATTTCTCGAAAACATTGTCTTCGGAAATATTTACAGTATGTAAACTTAAAAAAGTAAACAATTTTATTTTTTTGCGCAAAAAATTGTATATTACAATTTTGTTCTGAAAAGGCGAACAGTTTTCTAGGCAGAGCTCTTGAGGAAAACTGTGAGCTTCGACTGTGAAACTGGTTTATGTCCAAGGGCAAGACATGTCGCGGAACATTGTTGCATTGCAAGTTGCACATGTTGAAAAGCGTTGTCGTGTTGCAAGCTGCGGCAACATGTTGCACAAAGTAGGCATGAATTTAACTTTGTGTAACATGACGTCCCCGAACCCAATTCCAGACCACGTTCAGTTGCATTTTGTTATCCTATTCTAGACTAGACACAAAAAACCCCTATCCCTATCCCTGGATTGGTAGTTTGCGGTTATGTGAAGTCTCGGGTGTGAAGTTCTTGCTTCCGAGTTTCACTTCCTATTCTAGACTAAATGTTTCATACACCGGTCAGTTTCTCGGAAAATTTCACCCTGTTCTAGACCAAAGCTAACATATTTCTATACATACCGTATCGACTGTGAAACTGGTTATGTCCAAGGGGCAAGACATGTCGCGGAACATGTCTTCGTGACTATTAACACGATGTATGGTCACGTGGTATGTCGGCCATCAAAGGAGAAAACAGTTTCGACGTAATTTGGGAACACTTAATATTAAGATCCTTGGACTGAAAGCTCGACCAGAATACTTAGTACTTTCGAAACGACGCACTCTTATTATCTGCTTGGCCTTAAGAAGAAATTTTGACTGTTAAGGCATAATTATCATAATTAATTACGGGCTGCTGCCATTCTTCTACTGTTTTGTGGAATTTTGCTGGACCCTAGATTCTGCTCGGTAAATATTCACACTAATTATCCGAGCATACATATAAGTGACAGCGGTTCTGTTATTCCCTTTGATTCCATGGTTTATTTTCATCAGTAATCAGTTTTGCTGCCGGCAGAATTTCGCTAAACCTAATATTTACACAGCAGAATGTAGTGTATAAGCAGAATGGCTATGGCTGGGTAGAATTTCGAGCAAAATACCATAAAATTTTAACAATAAGCACAGCCCTTATATTTTCTCAACGTCCCATTCAGCTGGTGACCGTTGGTTTAGTTTTGGGGAGAGCTTATACCAAAAATCTTCTGGGGTTTCTAAACGACAGAACTGACTGTATAAAATCAGAAACTCATTAAACCCTGATTGGTTTCTGTTGTAATATGAAACGTAAAAGTCCTACAATAGTCAAATAAACATTGACTGGTCTGCAGCACACGCTACAACAACATAAAATGGAAAACAAGCTCTACAAAAGAGGGCCTCATAATCGGAAAAGTCGATCGCTCTTTAAGTAAATATACGTCCACGGGGTTATTTTCGAAAGGATTTTTGCGTCGGAGATTTGGCGGGGGGTCTCTACAGTGCTACGTCATCAGTATGAAACATTTCGAGCGTCATCAAACTCGCCTCAACCCTCGCCAACCCTTTGCCAACCTTGACCCAGGTTCTCTCTCCTTTTCCTTCGGAGCCTGGGGCTTTCGCGCACGTGAGAAAAAAATGGAAACGAGCGCTCGCAGCATTAAAGGGCCCGGTTTTTTTCTTTCTTTTTTCAAGCTGAGGAGGTGAACAAAATTGTAACCAATTCGAGTTAACCAACTTACCAGTTTAATTCGTCGCCCCTTGCAATCTTCTAGCGGTGGCACCCAATGTATTCGGCGAGTCCTGGGCCAGAAAGGATACTTCACCAAAACATATTGCATCTATTAACAGTCTCTAAACTCTAGTTGTATTGAAAATCAATCTGTAAAAAAGATGAAATTAAAATATTGCATATACGAGCTCGAGAGTGCGGAATCTCACAGTCTTTTGTTAACAAGACCCACTGAGACCTCCCTGTTTGTTTAACCAAAGAGGATGGGTGCTATCAAGCTTTCCGTAAGAATTCCCATGAAACACAAGCCTTTTCATATGTGGGTTATCAAAAAAAAAAAAACACACGCTTAAGCTTCCCATTGCATGATATTTTTTTGGTACAGTATATTGAGGTCTGTGAAAGCGATTTTTCGAATTGGCTATTGCCTATTGTCAGGGTTATGCACTTGATGTAACGATATCGTATTAGGCCTCAAAACACCTGATCATGAGTAAACAAAATACAGTGAAGTAATTTAAATAGCGCGCAGTTAGTTTGTTTAGCAAACACTTTAAATGAACGTTTAGATCTCAAATTACACAACGCCGTAAAACTCTCAATATCTTGAAAAATTCAGCGTATTGAAGTTTTTTTTAACAAAAACCCCACAGAATAACAGCGTCTTTTTTAGGGATTTTTTTTTAAAAACAGTCCAAACAATAAAACTCTTACATGATGAATCGCCGCTTTATCTCGCCGTTGTGACAGAATTTTGTTTCTTTTACTGATACATCTATAAAGCACTGATCTGAATATTTTATTCCGGGCAAAAATTTCTCCAACGCTCTGTTAAAATACACTTTATGCAAATTTCAAAATCAGCTTTCATCGAAATTGACTGATCAATTAATTTTGACCAATGCGATTTGGTAAGGATAAGTAAGCGTGTTACTCACATTCAAAATTCAAAACCACATGTAAAGATTTCAATTTAAATTCAGATTGAAATATGTGTCTAATAGGCGTGCTCGAGTTTCGTCAAGTGGATAATTATGTATTTTTGTTTATCTTATTTTTACATTAAAAGGTTGCAATATTTACTTATTTCGCATTTTCGTATCGAATCACGACTCAAAAACTTTGATTATTCCATCTGTTCCCTTTATTTAAAGACCCTGATCGAAGCGACGTTTTGAATTGCCAACATCGACCCCTGCGTTGCTCTGACTAGCAAATCTGTTTCTTTGTTGTCGTTTTTTCACATCTATAATATCGGAGTTGAAGAGAGTAAAGTAAATATAATTTGCTCGATGTTTGCTTGATTTGCTGTTTTTTACAAGAAGGGTGTAACCTTAAATTCTGAATATAATTTTACTGATTAAATCGACTGATAGTACATATGCTATGCACATATTGCTATAAAAATCACCTTGCAGGAAATTGCGAGGAATGGTCGACAGCGTCCTTTTAGATTTATGAACAATTGCTCGATGACATCGTGTTCGTTGAAACGAAATAACTATTTTTCAACTCAACATTTTGTTAGGGACTACATATTTACGTCAACTTTATTCATCCCGACATTTTGACTTTTAATATTACGTTATCCACACGCAACAGCAAGCGCCGGGGAAAACAACAAATCTGGAAATATTGAAATTTAAATCCACCGCTAGGCTTCTATTACTAGCGGTATAAATCGCCGAGCTTAAAGAAAAAAAAACGTGCGCGGGGAATTAGTGACCGCAATGGATGACTCGACGTACTTACATTCTATTTTTCTCAAATACGGCAGATTAAAAAGTCACTTAAAAGCGATACTTACCATGCGCGCGTGGAGATTATTGACTACATAATGCTCACTTCTTGTTTCCAATACAACTCAGTTGGCCTTACAGTGGCTAATCGCTTAAAATATTTTAAGTTGACAGCAGTAATTGTGTCCTTTCGATTCGAAAAACAACTTTTTAAAACGAGCCCGTATGACTGCTTGGTAGAATAATTTATGTTGTGACGTCACACCTCATCTGTGACGTAACACATTTTAGAATATGAACCGTACTTACAAATGAAAACCATTTTCTGAATCTGAGCCTGAATGTGGCGTTAGGAAAAGGAGATTATCAGGAAAAACTATTCAATTTTCGCTGCATACATGTATACAATGCAGAATGCGAGAAATCGACTGCAACAGCTTTTTTTTTCAGTTGAATTCTTCGTTCCACTCGATGCGTAAGTTTTCTCCCCAATCCCACTCGTAATTTCTTCGCTCGACCCAGATCCTTTCCAAACTCACACTCGAACTGCTGTCTAAAATCAGCAGAATGTTGTGAAAGAAATAAATGGCAGAAAAATGAATTTAACGACTTCTCACTTCCCAGCACATATGTATCTGCTGGGTTCTGTAAGTAACTCTTACAAAATGCGTGCCCAGTGCTTTTAGTTCATGCAATTGTTAACTGTTCATTCAAACCCTGGTAGGTCAAGGCAAAAAAACAAAAGCCTGGGGCGAGCAAAGTTTATTTGTTTGCTACCCAATCAGAGCAAACCAAGAAAGCATAATCATGACTTGGCTTATCAAACGTTTGGCTTTGAATTTTCATTGGTTTGTGTTCTTTGTTTGATGCAAACTGTGGCCTGGGTTAGATGTGCTTTAAAATTTAGAAATGGCTGAAAGATACAAAAACTATAACACACAAAAGAAACACCACCGTAATATTGTTAAACCGCATGAATATATTTGGATTCACATAGTCAACATACATATAAACCAGTGACTATTCAGAACAAAGCAAAAGCTTAAAAAATAATAAGCCATTAATTAATGACTACTTATGATATCCATTTACAGTAACTTGGAATCGGGCGTTCTTTTTATTCGCACCTGGTCACGTGTTACATGTACAGCAGTCTCCTCTGCACTCATTATCTGAGTTGTCACACAATGCTTTTCTCCATTACTGTTGCGTGACAGTTCTGAGGGAGATTTTACTTTATAATATTGAGAAAAGCAAAATTTAACGTGATTTGCATCTTACAAATTATTATCAAAACAAAACGCTATCTGGACAAAAAAAAAAGAGATCAATGTCACAGTTAAGGTCTTTATAATAATTAAAACAAAAACAATATTAAATTAATGTTATCCTTGAAAATTCATATTCAATAATGTGCACAATAAGTTTGTTGCAAACATAGAGCAGTTTTCAATTCACTGATGAAACTTGTGCAAATTTATTACCAAAACAAAATGTTATTTCAAAAAAAAATTAAGACTCCTTGAAAATTCACAAGTTCAATAAATTTTTATCAAAAAGCTGTTTTTTTGTTGTTGTTGGACTTGGCAAGTTGTAAAACAATATTGTATGCATGAAACTTATCATATAAGAGTAAAAACAGCTATTTTTAATGAATTAATTGCAAAATAAAAGCAAAGCAATTTTTCAATGATTGCGACAAAAAGTTTGTTATAAACCAGCTACAAATCTGATTGGTTTATCTTATTATATAAGTGAACTGTGATTGGATAGATCATGGGGTTATTAACCTTAATCTTCACAGTAGCAATTTGAAAACTGCTCAAAATACAGTTACAATAGAACAACCTCATAAGTCCCATTCCCTGGCAAATGAGAAGAAATGAAGTAACACACAGAACAGCTTCTCTGTGTGAATGTTATACCAGCAAATTTGACTCACAATAAATCCTCCAGTATGCCACACAACAGGCAAAACGTCACACTGCTTGAAGGCAGTGCAATTATATGACAAGGTGTTCTCAAATCCTCACTCCTACCACAAACAAAAACCTGTGGGATATTGGTTTTCTAATAAAATTTGTTGATTACCGTTTCTTGATTCTTGTAGCATTACTTAATAAAATTGAAAAAAAAATCCAGTTTAGTTCTTGAATGCTATGTTTATCTTCAGTAACTGCCACCACAAATGTTTTTTGTTATAATATCACGCCAGTAAATCCCAATAACACACTAAAATATACCAAGTGTTTCACTGGTCAATCAGAATACAAGAATTCTTTAAGCTATGTAGCCCTATTAAGACAACAGATCCACATTTAGACACACTATAGTCTTGTCTACAGCTATTATGTGGGTCACCACAGAGAGGCGCTTCAGTAACGACTCAAATTACAGACATGAATAAGACTAACACAAGTAGAGATGTTAACACTTTTTCCAAGCACCACAGGAATAAAAACTCCTCACACTCCACATTATCAACAGGTTTTATAGCCAATTAAGGGGACTCTTATTTCTAATTCTCAAAAAGTAAACCAAGGTCAACAGAGGGATGCAAGTTGGTCTAGCCAGAAGAAGAAACCTTTGCATTTCTGCCTTCCTAATGTCTTGCAAGGTGCTGCATTTGGTTCATATCAAGATCAATAGATTGCTAACTTGTAGAAGGTTTACTAATCGTGGAAATTTTTTACTTAGGTTTTCTTGTTTTTAATATACAAATTCTCCCTACTGGTCTCCATACATCTCTTACAGTACTAGTTGGGAGAATTTGTTAATGTATTAGCCCTTTAAGTCCTAGTGTCAACTCACATACATGTATCCCCGTTACCTGTCTTAAATTCATTATTATTGGAATACTGTGCTCCGATTTTGGGACAATTTTCTTTTGGCGATCATTCACTTATTCTTCTAACCAATGATATTGCTGACTATGAATCCATAAATTTCCTGATGACAATCCAGATGTTGATCACTCTAATCACAGGGCTTCAAGGGCTAAACAGTTAATATATAAAATTCATATAACCCCTTACCAAAAAAGAACTAGATAATTTTTATAAGTATTCTCTATTGCAAGTAATACTAAACACTGGTTGAAAACAATGATCCACAGAGACAGTTTACCTGCAAGAAAAAGAAAAAGAAAAATGAAATAAAGTAATGATGGCCAAAATATTTTGGCTATGATATTGCTCTGGATACTGAAAGGCATGTTGGCCTAATTTAGCATGCTGGACTCTGGATTGAGTGGTCCAGGTTTGAACCCTGGCAGGGTCACTCAGGGTTCGTACAAAAAAACGCAACCATTTTTCCAGGACTTTTCAAGGACTTTTCAAGGACCAAATTGAATTTTCAAGGACCACCTACTAGGAATGTAATTTCACAGATGGTATATAAATCCACATTCCCAGTCCAAGCTAGCAGGTTTCTAATAAGGCTTCAAGTGTTTGCTCCATCTCCTTCTCTACATTTTTCAGTTCACTTGCCTTTTCTCTTTATTAGCTGCTTAAACACTCGTGTTTTACAGTGTTTGAAGTTGCTTTACACAGGAAAAGAATACCAAAGTCTATACAAAGCACTTTCCTTTTGACGCCACTACGTTTGAAGTTGAAGAAAATTCAAGGACTTTTCAAGAACTTACACAGAAATTTAAGGACTTTTCAAGGAAAAATGGAATTCAAGGACTTTTCAAGGACTCCCCCTAAAATTCAAGGACTTTTCAAGACTGTGCGAACCCTGTCACTATGTTGTGTTCTGGCACACGGCACTGTACTCTGGCACTGTCCCTCTCTTGGCTATCAAACACAGTGAACTCAATCAGCACATTAACCACCTTGTTTCTCATATTTAATGCTTTACTCCCTAAGGCAAAAGGTCTTTTTTGGTAAATTCAAAAATATAAACCGGATATCCATATATGATACACCACTTGAAACGTGTTGATCAGTTTATTTCAAAAAAACACTTTAACAAATGAAAGGTACTTTTTCTCCATATACAGTAGGTATACCCCTAAACTATATCTTATTGTGCAGCTCTCAGTGTAGTCTTTAATTTCAGTTATGTTGGATATCACATATGCATCAGGCAAAAACGGGGTGGCGGTGGTCAAACGTCACAAATAGGGGGAGGTATAATTTTATTTGTTCAAAATGCACATCTGTAGGAAACAAGTTGGGTGCCAAAAATTCAAATTAATTGGACAAATATTAACCAAGTTATGACATTATGTCCCATGTGGCACTCTTAGGGAATAAAGGGTTTAAACAATAAGATGCAAAATCAGCAAGAGAGTATACCTTCCAGGTCACTAAAAAGAGCTCAAATTGCTGATGCAGGAGGAGTATCTTGTCGAGGAGGCTCCTGAGGCACGCTTTCTGACCCTCCCTTGGCTCCTGAATTCCGAGGACTGTGCCATGGTGTTTCTTTGAACAGGAACCATAAGTTTCCACCCCAAACAAAAAAGTTAAGGAATCCAAAGACCTGTAAAACAAAGAATGCATTCTCAAAACTAAAATAAAAAACATTTTACAATCAAACCTTGATTATCTGGATTTTTGGGGACTGGGCTAAATAGTCTGGATAATCAAGGGTCCGGATAATCGAAAATAAAAATATTAAGGAGCCAGACGATCTAATGCCCGGTTACTAAGCTACGAAAGTTCCACGAACACACATACTTGTCATCACACAAAAATCTATGGAAAAACTGTGTTTATTGAAGAAATACATAACAACATATATTATTAATACCAGAAAAACATTAACCGTATTTCAAAGTTGGTGGAAACGATGTTCGTCTTGATTTCTTAACAGTAACTATAAATATTCGTGAAAAAATGGGACCAGAGTAGCAAGTCAGGATAATCGAGAAATCTGGATAATCGAGGTTCGACTGTACTGTCATTTTTACATAAATATTATACCGTCAACCTCAGAAAACCATGAATGCCTGAAATATTTCAGGAATGTTGATTGTTCAGGTCATGTGAGCAAACCTCAAAACCCCAATTAATTACTGTTGCTGTTTGCAGTTAGTACAACCCTCCAAGTTAAGACCATTTTATTCGCCATGGCGACTAACATTTTGGAGCTGGCAATTAAATTGGAACCGAAGTCACCAGCCTGGCAAATTGAGAAAAAGGATTGAAAGCGTAAGCTAATTTAGTGACTAAAATTTTTCACTGGCGACCAACCTTGATCAGTCGGTGGCCAAATGGCCACTAAGGAAAAAAAATAAACTTGGAGGGTTGTCATATTCTCGCAGCTGCAGGTGGGCTTTTTCCTTGCAACACAAAAACATTTCCAACATTCACAGTAAACTCGAGGAGTTCAACATAAACTTGACACCAATCACCTACCACAGAAACAGTAGCTGCACCATATTTGGCGCCGACAAATGATCCACATGTGGCAATCTTTGCATTTAGACTACAAGTTTGGTAGCCCTTGAGTATGCTTTCCTCATTAGTAGCATCCTTCAGACCAGATAAGCCAGAAGCCCATGCTATGGCACTTGTGAACCAGAAAATGACCAGGACAATAGTGAAGACAAAATCCTACATCATGTTAAGGGGAAGAAAGTCAGATTAGTTTATAGATCAGTGTAGGTGGGGGGGGGGGGGGGGGGCTACTTAAAAATAATCCCTTAAAAATGGTTCCATCATGAGGCACAAGCCCTTAGCCTTCTACATACAAAATTTGACAGAAAAAGTAACCCTATATGTCTGCAGGAGAGATACTGCTTTTGTTTTCTTAGTGGGCCTCTTCAAAATATGTTTGAAAAGCCCTTTTAAATACCTAGATTGTAGCTACCACTACACAAGCTGAGCGGACCTGTGTATGACACATCATGTTTGTATCACATGTTATGAAGCATGTGAGTTGTCTTTGATTTTTGATTCGCCATGCTGTTTTGTAAGGAAAAACTTTGGACACTTGTACTTGGAACAAAACAGACGGTATTTAAGGCTATATATATGTCGACAGTTACTCTGGTCATACACATGTAGCAATCACCTCACAACAAACAAGCTAACTTGTCACAGCCTCATACTCTTCCAGTTGCTGATGCCTAGTTCAAAACGTTTTGGAACCCCTTGCTCCTACATAATCTCATGGGGATGGATTGTTCAACAAAGAATGGCTGTTTTCTGAGGCTACCTTAAATGTTGTGTGAAAATTCTTTTAATTTCCTTTCTCTGGGAAATTCAAGCAAAAAATGCAGAAATATAATTGTCAATAGGCTAGTTTCAAATTACACTCCACTAAAAAGAATAAACCCAAGGCTCAGGGAAATTATTTGATTTTCACTTGTTCTATTCTCCTCAACCTCACTCAACAACAAAAAACTTACCACAACTGGGAAAGAAAATAGACCGACATCAGTTGAAGTTGCCTCCTTAGCACGATCTTCAAAAAGGACATAATAAACAAGGGCAACTATGACAAACAGCATAGAGACCACACCCGTGAAGACAAAGTATTCTGCCTCAGACTTGTAGCTGATGTCTAGGTTAGCTGCTTTAGCAGAGTTCTCGGTCTCATTAGCGCAAAGCTTGTTTTGTGATACAAAAGCGTACAGATCTATGCTATTGAATGGGTAGGAGAAGTAACCATGGACTACACGTGATGTAACTGTAACTGATGGCAAGGGTTTTGGCCCTTGGCAGTTGACGGTAAACTCAAAGTGCCCCACAAAGCCTGCAACTGTAGCAAATGCAAAGATAGTGATGAACTAAAAACAAAAAGAAAATAATACCGAGGTTAATTTGATATATCAAAATTCAAGTTGGTAACAAGGCTTGGGGAATAAAACAAAATATATCACACTGGGGTTGTGGGATGAATAATAAACCTTCCTTCTGATACAGCGGCCATCTTAAATTCTACTTTTTCAAATAGCTATTATGGGTTGTTCACAGGGCAAAAACATCCTTTTTTGCTCCCTGAACATCCCATGTCTTTCAAAACAATGGAAATCAAAATGGCCACCATGTCGTTAAAAATGCCTTCTTTTGTTTCATTTCCCCGTGTCAAAGCAAAATTATAATTGTAATATATTGAGATTTTATGTGCGTAACATCTGCGAGAAAGTCACCAACAGAGAGAACAGCTGAATGTGAAAGAAGAAAAGAAAAGCAGGGACCAATTTGAACTGTGGTATAAATATATTTACACCATGCCATAAAAATACAGCCAATCAGAATACAGGAAAGCCACTGTATATTTGATAGTATTAGACCTAACCTTCCCATCATGTGCTGTGATCATATTCCTGACAAAATTTATTTTCCATGGCATGTCATGAAATAGTCACACAACACTTTCTTGTTGTATAACAAGGAACATAGGCCCCTTGCTCACTACTTAATGACATACATTTTTCCACTCAGCAACTCTGTTTGTTGAGCCAACAATGATTGTGTCCACTGGTATGACTCAACAAACCAACGCAGGCCCCTTGCTTACTCCTTAATGAAATGCATTTTTCCACTCAGCAACTCTGTTTGTTGGGCCAACAATGATTGTGTCCACTGGTACGACTCAACAAACCAACGCAGGTCCCTTGCTTACTACTTAATGAAATGCATTTTTCCACTCAGCAACTCTGTTTGTTGAGCCAACAATGATTGTGTCCACTGGTACGACTCAACAAACCAACGCAGGTCCCTTGCTTACTACTTAATGAAATGCATTCTTCCACTCAGCAACTCTGTTTGTTGATTTGACGCAGCTTGTCCACTTGTACAAGTCGTATAACATATTTTTCGACTCGACTGAAGTTGCGGTATTGGACATGACTGGGGTGGGGAAAGATACTGTGATAGTAAAGTATGTTGCTCAAGAACACAATGTAGTGCACCAATCAGGGCTTGAACCCAGACCGCAGGATCCAGAGCCCAGCACATTAGCCATTATCCACCCTGCCTCTCATCTATAAAAATATGTCACTGACGCATGTAGCTAAGAAGGCTTATCAACAAGCTGAGATGGCTTTTCTGGTCAGTGCACTTTCAGTTAATTACCCCAATTGCAAGTCTTTGCTTTATAGCGACATTTCAGCCAGTGGTAAGCTGTCTTTAAGCTGGTAAACTTTATCACTACCGGGCTCTTAGCTATGATCCCTGAGCATATAAACAATCAATGAAACCTGTTCTAACCCCACCCCTTCAGATTAGTATCCAGTAATATTTTTAAAGAAAGAACAAAATCTCTGTTTTTGTCTTTATACTCTGATTAACAGGAATAAGATCACAGCATGTTGTTTCTTGTCAAGGTGTCAATTCAGTACATGTACAAAAAGAGTTGCACTGTATTGATTTTTATATTTACTGATGCCTTTACAACCCTTTATTGACTTTTTCACTTAATCTTACAGTATCCATGTGCTAATTTGATTGTGATACTGGTTGTTGTACAGAAGATGTGTAATCCTTTAATCTCCTCAATATTTTAATCATTTTTCCATAAACATTTTTTCATGTCAATTCAAGGTACTATTTTAGCCGTTACATCATGCAGAGGTAAGCCAAAAAATAAACGGTGAAATCATTTAACCATTCAGTAAAGCACTAACCCCTTTTCTTGATCATCAAAGTAAAACTGTATTTCTAACCAGAACAGTCAAATATTGTAAATAATTCGTCCTCCATAAAGATTATATTTGAAATTTTTGCATGTATTTTCGGCATGTGATCATTATAAATTACCAACTTCTAAAAATGCACTACAAGAGCCCTTAGACTGTACAGGAATAAACGCTGTATGTTTGCCGTCAAGGAGGCAAAAGCGATTTAAAAAACAGTCTTAATAGGCTCTAGATTTTACCGTAACAACTTGCAGATGCGAAACATCCAAAAGCGTTGGCAGCTCTCAACCCCGATGAATCAGTGATCAAATATCACGCTACAACAACACGATTGTACAAGAAACTTACCAGTTCGATGCCTTTGATGAATCCTTTAGGCTCCTTAAGGATTTCGATGTTTGGTTTTTTGTTCATTTTGGACGGAAGAAGAAGCAATGATCAAATATGTACAAGCGAACGGACACAGTTCACTCTTGACACACACACACACCTGCCTTTTGCACCGCTCCTTCCCGCGCGCCTTGCAAGCTTAGCAGCCCGGCCTCATTTTTTGTGATGACCTCATGAGTTATTTCTGGAGGTCGGGTCGCGCGGGTAAAGATGAGAATATTCGCGGGTACTCGCGGGACACTGAGATTTACAAATGAGGTCGAGACTTCCATGTATGAACCAGAAAGGGGCCGCCTAACAAACAGGAGCAAATTGCAGCAACAATTGCAGTTGGGTCTTGGTTATAAATAAAACTACATAGCATGCAAAATTATTTTTTCTTTGCATTATACAGTTTTTCCAGAACTTTTGTTTTTTTCTTATGTCAATGTCACTGTCACAAAGTCTTGAAACGGAGTTAAGGGAAAATTCCTGGGAACGAGCAAGAAATGCGTCATTTGCATGCGAGGGGCGTGTCTGTTTATCGCAGCGCGTTGTTGATCCGATCAGGTGAAAGTCAATATCATGCAACAACATGTAAGTCTGTGCTTTTATTTCAGACATTCACTATACAACTATCTACGCGACCAGACCGAATATCGGTGAAGAAATCTACTCTAATGCCGATTTTTCCTATAATTTTTCTTTCACTTTTACACAACTTTGAGTTTGAAAATTCTTCTTAAATTCAGTGTGGCTAAAAGTACCTTCACATGTCTGAAGAATAGGAAACGCACAAAATCGCGTTTGCCATGTCGCTATATCTCAAAGCCTTCTACTTACACTGCTTCTACCTTTACTACCTTCTGGTCTGGTCGCGTAGGCTCGAAAATTTAATTAAAAAAGTACAGGTCTGATACACAGTTTACACAGTCCTGATCCTAGGCCTCAGTCTCCGGATCATTTTCAAACTCGTTCTCCAGCTCAGTCAACGGGTCATTCTCGAACTCAGTCCCCAGGGCTTCAGTCTTCGGCTCGGTTGGCGTCTGAGATGTTGGATCAGCAGTGGTGAACCTCGATCCTGCCCCTTCTCCCTCTCGCTCTAGGGCGCGAGAAATACGAGATTTGCCGACATAGTCCTTCTGGACGTTCCCCGCCTTCTTTCCTCCGGCACACCAAAAGCAATGACGACGACGGCGACGACGGCGCCAAGCTTCGCTGAAATAAATGAAAATCACGTTCATCTTCAAAGTTTCTTTGCAGCGTTTCCTCACAAACCTTTTATAAGAAAGCAAACAAACTGCTGCTTTCCTTGATTTTCATGGATCGCCTTGATCAATACTTAACACGAATAAAAAACAACGACAACTCTTGCCCAGTGTACCTAAGTTAGTCACGTCGTCTGTTTAAATCGGCCGAAAAAGCTTTTATCGTGGGTTCAAGAAATTTTTACCAGTGGAGAATTAGCATTAAATAGAAAAGTTTAGAATGACGAAACGGCGTAGACTTGCGAGCAGTCTCTCTTTTTTATCCATGTTATTCTAAAAACCCGTGGCCACGAATCTGAAGATAGCAAGCAAGCGCGAATTCAAGATGGATGTGGCCAATCCCGTTCCCAGAGTCCACGTTCCCCTAGACCAACGGTCGTAGAACGCCGGACAAGGGTAACGCGGGCTCTGGGGAAAAGATTGGTACGCGGCAGAAGAGCCTTCGGTGCCTAAGCTTCTCATAGCTTTCGCCACTCGTTTCTCGCGCTTACTCGACCCTTACTCGCCATTTTCGCGTTCGTCCCGGCCCCATGGATTTTTGGCTGGCTTTTCGCAGTCTCTAAAGCTTTTCGTAATGGTCGATGCCATTGATCTGTTCTCTTTTAGGTCTGGACTATAGCTAGGCCGAGTTAAGAAGGGCACCTTTTATGATGCAATTTTTCAGCGGGTTACCAATCAATGCGGTGGTGCAAAAGGTTCCGGTTTGATTCTGTCTGGGTGGGGGCTTGCATATTAAATTTATTTTGACAGAAAGAGTTTTCGATGAAAATGAAAAAAATTCTTTTTATCGCTAAAATGGCATCGACTGTTTTACGGGAAGGGAAACATGTAATTCCAACGGCAACATATAGGCCATCACTATTACTATTATTATTATTATTATTATTATTATTATTATTATTATTATTATCATTATTATTATCATTATTATTATCATTATTATTATCATTATTATTATCATTATTATTATTATTATTATTATCATTCTCCTGGATAAGAGCAAGGACATCCTTCGCTTTACTAAGATCCGCACTAATCTGTCTAAGAGGTTCAAGAGCTAGAAGGAAAGCCTTTTGTGACTTTAAGAACATTGATATTGACGTTGAAACCCAGGAGGGAGCCATCGTGTAAACACTAGTTGTTTTTTAAATTATTATTATAGGTAGGTTATTCAAATTTTTACTGACATTATTTCATGGGAAGAACTTAAGGACAAGCAAAATTTTGTATCTATATATTTTTAACCACATACACCTAAGATTCAATTTTGTATGAAAAGTGCTCAATAAAGTTTTGATTTTTAAAAAAAAAAAAAAAATCATTATTATTATTTTTATTTTTATTTTTGTTATTATTATTATTATTATTATTATTAGAACAGTTTTCAAATGAGCGTCGAAAAACCAAAACCAAAGTAATCATTCTGGCCAATCACACAGGACACAGACAATCCAGTGAACCAATCAAAACTCGAAGCAAATACATGAAGCCCGCCCGAAGCGCGGGGAAACGTCATCATTATCATTATGTAAATAAGTTTATACATTTTGTAAATAATTCACCTTAATTTGTGATATTATAACTTCTGTGCATATAGAAGCTTAGAGCATGTAAAAGCTTTCATACTGTTATTATGTAGGTAGGCTATTGAAATTTTTACTGAAATTATCTCATGGGAAAAACTTAAGGAAAAACAAAATTTGTGTATTTTTTTTTAACCAGATACACCAAAGATTCAAGTTTGTATGAAAAGTACTCAATAAAGTTTGTATTATTTATTATTATTATTATTATTATTTTTATTATTATTATATTATTTATAATACAAACCTCTCGTGCAGTGAAAAGACAAGGAAGCACACCACCAGGAAAATAACAAAAGCACGTCTCATATTAACTTCTTCCTGAAAATATTTACATGTTTTTAGTACATGATAAATTCAAGTTATCGCAGGCCTTCCAACTCAGTGTAGAAACATTGCAACAACAACAACACACGCCAACGTAGGGAAGATGAATGTTAGATTTGTAATGAAAGCTTGCAAGGCCTATCATATTTTATTACAAAGATGAGGACGGAGTCTCAATCAGATCAGCACAGGGGCTTGCAATATTAATGTCTAGATAGCAAAACGAGGCGAATAAATGCAAAATCCATGATGGGATTGCGCCGAATCCTTGCCTGTTTGCCGAGAAAAATTGATTAACTTTGTCGTCGGCACATGTACAATCGGCTAAAAGAGCGAAACAATGCATAAAGACGGGCACAAGACGCATTATCTGTCTCGGCACTTTGAATTCGTAGTGCGTCGTTTGTTACTAAAGATAGTTCGTCTAGACGCATAATGCGTCATCTTATGCCCGTCTTTAAACTGGAGACGCATAACTAGACGAACTGCAAAATGTTGGCCCAAGTTCGTCCACACTGATAGTGCGTCCCCAGTATACAAACAGCCATTTCAAGGAAGTCATGTATCTCGACTTAATTACATCGCTTCTTTGTTAGCCGAACGGAACTCGCGGATTTAAAAACACAAGCTTCTTCAAATATAATTTTCGCTTTCTTTTCGTAAATGAAAAGCATATCCAGTTAACCGGAGGACCTTCAGTTGCTTGCTATATAAATTATTTTTCGTTCAATGATTATCATTTCTCTTTATTTAATTTTATTCGCCTTATAAAGAAGATTTTAGCGCATTCCTCAAGCTAAGATGGCCAATTTTGTTTTCCAGTTGGTATCGATCATTACAGCACGTTTATCCTCATTTCAGTTTTTTTTGTCTCGCGTCAACGGGCCTTATGAATGTTACGTTAGTGGCTCAAAATTCACCCCCAAGCCTCGATTGCGAGAAAATTTCTTCTCAAGCCTTTGGCACATGGTGCTGGTTTGTCAGTTGTCATTCATGATAGCATTTACTAGTCCGTAAACCGAAAGCTATGGCTTGGGCCGGGGTGAAATTACAGAAGCTGGTCTGACTTAAATATGGATAAGAGCTATTAAGATACGTTTCATTTCACTTGCATGGCATACGTGTAATTCTTAAAATTTACATGCAAAATCTTGTACAAATTCCCTTCAGTGGTAATGAACCCTTCGATAAAAAATACGAATAATAGTTATAAAAAAAGAACCACAACAAAAAGCCTAGTGAGTAAATTTAAGCGCGGGCTTATTTTTGTAAAAGTCCGAGTAAAGTTTTAAGCGATCACTTCAGTTCACCGGCCAGGGATATTGAAACTCGCTAGTCAGAGTAACAGACTTTTCCACTAGTACTTACCTCGTAAGGCTGTTTGATATTTAGGCGCGCTGTGTTTACGGACGATCTCTCTGTGATCACCAAACTGAACTGTAAGCTAACTGTCCCGTTATAAACTGAAAGCGTTGCTGTTTTGCAACAAATTTATGTTCCTTATTTTGGTAACCACATCCTTTCCTATGTTGTATGCCGGTGTCCAGTTACGCTACACGGAACTGGTAACGACATCCCTTCCTTGTTTAAATTCGTCATGTTAATTACGCTACACGGAACTGGTAACTACATCCCTACCTTGTTTAAATTCATCATGTTGCGATACACTGAACTGGGTAGCCTGTTCCAGGCGTTCGGTTAGTTGGGGAGCAGAACAAGCTATGAACTGGGTAACTTCAATCCCGTGAATTTCCAATATAATAAATGCATACGGTAACCAGCTCTATTCAGTGATAATATCAAGTAAAGCGAAAACCCCGAATATAGCTTTAAAAAACGACCGATTTTGAACTCTCAAATGCACAGGAACAAACTGCGTCAGCGCGGGGCTTATTTTCAGTTCACCGGCCAAGAATATGGAAATTTGCTGGTCAGAGTAACAGACTTTTCCACACATTTTACCTCGTCAAGCTGTTTATTCAGGCGCGCTGTACGGACGATCTCTGTGATCACCAGATTGAACCGTAAGCTAACTGTCCCGTTATAAACTGAAAGCGCTGCTGTTTTGCAACGAATTTATGTTCTCTATCTTGGCAACGACATCCTTTCCAGCTCTTTCCTATGTTTATGTGTAGCGCAACAGGATGAATTGAATTCATCCAGTTGCACTACAAGGAACTGGTAACCACATCCCTTCCTTGCGCTATCCATCCTGTTGCGCTACACTGAACTAGGTAACTTCGATGCTATGAATTTCCAGTATAATGCTAAATTTCTTATTGCATATACGGTAAAGCAAAGCAAAGCAAAGCGAAGACCACGAATATAGCTTTAAAAATAAAGTTGACGGCTGATTTTGAACTGTCAAATGCACAGGAGCCTAAGCGCGGGGCTTAGTTTTGTGAATGTCCAAGTAAAGTTTTAAGCGATCCCTTCAGATCACCGGCCAAGAATATGGAAGCTTGCATTGCTAGTCAGAGTAACAGACTTTTCCACACTACTTTACTTGTCAAGCTGTTTATTCAGGCGCGCTGTGCAAACGAGCTCTCTGTGATCACCAAATTGAACTGTAAGCTAACTGTCCCGTTGTAAACTGAAAGCGCTGCTGTTTTGCAAAGAATTTATGTTTTTATTATTATTATTATTATTATTTGTCCATTTTTATCATTTGTTCTCTATTTTGGTTTTCACATCCTTTTTCTCTGTTTATGTGTAGCCCAAAAGGATGAATTGAATTCATCCTGTTGTGCTACACGGAACTGGTAACCACATCCCTTCCCACTGAACTGGGCGACGTCGATCATATGAATTTCCAATATAATGCTAAATGTCTCAATGCATAAGCAGCTCTGATCAGTGATGATTTCATTTCACATTACATGTTGTAACGTTTCTTAATTGATATTTTTAATTTTCTTTTTTAACGTTATTTTTGTTTTTCTACTGTTACCTATTACGAAAGTTACCCGTATCAATCACTTGGACGAAATTCCGACAACGGCCGGCGGCTTATCCCCAACTGCAACATTCAGGTTTTAGATAAATTCGAACGGGAAACATGGATACCTTAAGCTCCACAATAAACAGGGTCTCTTAATATAACTCGATACGCGAACTTAAATTCATGAAACAAACCTCTCGTGCTGTGAAGCGGTAATAAAGCACATTATCAGGAAAATGACAACAGCACGACTCATATTAACCTCTTTCTGTAACCAAAAAGGGTGTGAGAGACACAGAGAAGATAGAATTAATGTTGAAAGTGATGCAAAAAAATTATTACGTTCAAGTCGGAAATTCCCGATTTAAGACCCGCGCAGCTCGGGCTGTATTCTGTGCAATTTTCAATCGCGGGTTCGAACATGGCAAGTCAGAAAGTACAGATTTTTGACCCGCACAGCTCGGGCAGTATTCTGTCCAATTTTTAACTATGGGTTAAAATCTAGCCTGCGTGGCAAGCGTTCCCGTGCGGGCGAAGTGCTATGTGTCGCACGAGTAAAGATTCTCGTCGCGCGAAAATTGGGCGAGAGCAAAAAAGGAAAAGGGGTAGGGAGGGGGTGGGGGTGGGGCAGCGAGGGAGCCTCCTCTCCGCTCCTTTCCCTTTTTTGCTCTCGCCGCAATTTTCGCGCAACCAGAATCTTAGTTCGCACGCGACACATAGCACTTCGCTCACACTGGAACACATGGTACGCAGGCTAGTTAAAATCAGAAATTGCTGATTTTAACCCGCACAGCTCCGGCTATATTCTCTGCAATTTCCAACTGTGGATTCAAGTCACAAATTCCCGATTTTAGCCACGCATAGCTAGGATAATATTTTGTGCAATTTTCAACCGTGGGTTCAAGTTGCCGATTTTAGACTCGCAGAGCCTGGGTTGTATTCTGTCCGGCAATCTTCAAGCGTGGGCTCAAGACAGAAATTGCCGATTTTAGCGCGGTACAGCTCGGGCTGTATTCTGTGCCATGTTTGCTCCGCACAGGTCGAGCTGTATTATGAGCAAATTTCAACTGCGGGTTCAAGTCAGAAATTGTCCATTTTAGCTCTTTACAGCTAGGGTAGTATTTTGTGCTATTTTCAACCTTGGGTTCAAGTTGGAAATTGCCGATTTTAGCCCGCACAGCTCAGGCCTTATTTTGTGCACTTTTCAACTGTGGGTTCAAGTCAGAAATTTCCGATTTTAGTCCCGGACAGCTCGGGCTATACTATAAAATATTCAACTGTAGGCTGAGTTGGAAATTGCCTATTTTAGCTCTGCGCAGCAAGGGTTGTATTTCGTGCAATTTTCAACCGTGGGCTCAAGTTGGAGATCGTCGATTTTAGCCCAGCATAGCTCGGGCTGTATTCTGGGCAATTTTTAACGGTGGGTTCAATTCACAATTTGCCGATTTTAGCCCCGTACAGCTAAAAAGTAGCCATCTAGCGAGAAAACTGTTAGAATAAACGGATTTGTCAGGAAACAGCAAAAGAGGAGATTAGCCAGTTAACTTGTGTGATCTTATGACTTTCATGAGCTGTAGATGGTCTCCTTTTTCAAAGTAACCATGCTTGAAGTGAAAGCAGTAAATGACATTGTAATTATTATAATTTCTGTAATGTTTGTCAGATGGTCTTTCTTTTTTTCTGCATAATGATTTCTATAATATTGGTCAGATGGTCTTTCTTTTTTTCTGCATAATGATTTCTATAATATTGGTCAGATGGTCTTTCTTTTTTTCTGCATAAAACAGATTTAATTTTTGAAGAAATATAGACCAGCCAACTAAGGCAACTTATGGAAACCGGTCACATTAATTAAAGATTGCAACTTTTCGTTTATTTTTATTCTTGCAGAATGTTTCTAATATAATCCGTTTGCCATTGGCTGCAACACACAATAAACATAACATGAACAGTTGTAAGTGTCCAGACTCTGTTCAAGGTTTCATGTCCTGCTAGAACGCCCTTTGTGTATATCTTTCAAGTCCAGTCTAATTACTGCTCTAATTTGCGTCCCATGTGGAGTGGTCAGTGCATGGGGCACGGTATGCCCAGCATCCTCATCTTCTTCAGCCTCGTCACCAGATAATGACAAATCAGAATCAGAATCATGTTCTTCTAGTTCTTCCAGAACTTCTGGAAGACCTAGATGGGTATGATTTCCAGAGACGTAGGCAGGATTTTGCTTTGGTGCAAAAAATGCGAGAGCCGGAAGCATGAGCGTCTAGGGTGGATCCGGGGTATATTTACCCGGGAAATTTTGAAAAGTTGTTCAAGTCCACTTTTCCTGCATTCTGAGCGTTATTTTAACCCTCCCTCTCAGATTAAGCGGACCTTTGCGGCGCGTGAGGGGTCGCGGACGCACCCATCGCACCCCTCCCCCCTGCCTACGGCCCTGATTCCTGATGTCAAGGGGATCTTGTCACTCGTAGTTCCACACTGTATGCTGACAAGGGCAATGCGCTGGCAGAGAATTTGATAGTTTGTTGCTCATTCTCTCATCTTCTCAGTGTCTGCCCTGTCCATGGAAACGATTGGGATAGGATTCAGTTTGGGAAGATTACACAAATCAATACATTGCCAGTTCTGAGACTGGGTAGTGCGACCTTCGATGGCGGACACTTCTATAAATCAATGACTACGCAACTGCAATCACTACGCACCTTTATGGCTTCGACGGCTAAGCAACTGCTCGCAGTTTTAATTACAAAGTTGAAAATAACTTCTATGAAGCGCTGCAAGGCCACCTTAACTTTTCGAAAATTTAAGGTGGTTCTGCATCCCTTTCCTAGAATGCAGCTTTTTTTAATCGGAAACTTAACGATTGCTTCAGTGGAGGTTTTTCAGAGACGTAACGGCACTAATTCCCCAAGCTAAGCTGATATAATTGGCATGGAGTAACATGTAATGCTCTTCATTATATAAACTACAGTGTGTTATTGGGATTTTGGCCACTGAGAAATGTCGTATCAAAACACGTGTTCTGATATCGTATCAAACACATGCATCCTGATATGACCTTTGGAATATTCACCTTTTGAAAGAATTGAGCTAAATTTATAAATTGATCTTCTCGTGTTCAATCTCGATATCTCACTCGTTCGCTGTGCTCACTCGTGAGATATCGAGATGAACACTGGAAGATAAATTTCATATCTCCGCGCGCCCATGTATTATTCTCTATGTTTTTATTTCTTGATGCTCAATATACAGGTAGCCGTTTTGACTGAAATAAATTCTTCACTATCATACTACTAATAAAAATCACGTGCTTGATCCTGTTACTCAGTCCTCGGCCGGCTAAGCGTTGCTACAAGCGTTCGGGTCAGTCTCGATCTCAGTCCCCTGGTCTCTCTGGAGTTTAGTCTCCAGCTCGGCTTCCATCTGATCAACAGTTGCCTGGACCGACCGACGGCTTCTCACCTCACCGCGACCAATCTCGTACCCGTCATCCTGGAAGCGGAAAGACGTGGCTTGACTACGAGGTCAACCTCACATAATACGGCGGCTCCAAGCCTGACTAAAATAAATAAAATTGACGTTTGTCTTTAAAGTATTTTTGTGACATTTTATTAGGAACCCAGTTTTATCACGGAAGTAAACAAACTGCTGTTTTCTCTCATATGCATTTGATCAAAACCTAACACGAATGAAATCGATAAGAAACTCCTGTTACTTAAGTTAGTCGCGTCATTGTTATTGGTTGGGAAATACAACAGTTTTAATATTTTAGACCTTCGCACCTTTGCCGGCATTTTATTACAGCTGTCCCGATGGTGCAGCTTAACACCGTCTACTGTAAACCAGTAAAACAAATCTAATCCAAATGACGTTTATTCGTTGTCATGTCAGCATAAAAACAGGTAAAAATACCCTATTTTACTGTTTGAGGCTAATAACTTTAACACTGTAAAGTTTTGGCTTTTCAATATGCATTTGTCTAATCAACATAAGAAAGATTTTGGCAATTTGTTTTTGAAAAAAGTCTGTCGGTAGCTAAGGTAAAATGGCATAGAGTTGAACCCCACCCACCGACACATTTTTCAAAATTTGTTAAAATATTTTATAGTATGATAATTAGAAAAGCAAGCTTTTATGATGGGGGTACACCCGAAGCCCGTTTTTCCACCGCTAAAGTTGGGTTTAATGCGGATATCTCGTTCGCGTTTTAAGTAATCCAGAAACTCTATGCTCATTTCACAAAGCTATGTTTAGCGGTGTTTTTTTAAATTTTTGGGTGAATTTTGGGGATGTTTAAAATAGCAAAATGTATGAGATTTATGAGCGAAAAGACATTCGGTTATAAAAGGAATGACAGTTGAACTGTATGACGCAACCTTCTTTATTTCTTTAGGCCTTCGGAGTGCGTAACAGTAGCCCTGAAAGTATGGCGAGTCTGTCCATTCTGTTTTTTTTTTTTTTTTGTTAATTGTCTTTGTTTCTTTTTTATGCGATAAAAGATAAATATATTGATAAAAGAGCATTTCTTTCCTTCTATTTTTTATTGTTTTTGATTTGGGGGGTCTTAGTTTTCGTAATTACGAAAACTGAGATGGGTCTTAGGTCTTAGGTCTTAGTTTTCGAGGGTCTTAGTTTTCGTGACACCCCTTTTCAAAGATAAAGGCCTTTAGTCTATCTCAGTATGTTGCAATAATGTCAAGCTATGTTTCTTTTGATCCTTTTGGAGAAGTCTTTACATGTATTCGGTCTTCCTTTGTGGTTTAAACATGGATACCTATAACTCCACAATAAACAGGGTGTCTTAATATAAGTCGATGCGCGAACTTAAATTCATGAAACAAACCTCTCGTGCAGTGAAGTGGCAATAAAGCACATCACCAGGAAAATGACAACAGTACGACTCATATTAACCTCTTTCTGTAACCAAAAAAACATGTATTATATGATAAAGTCACTGTTAACCTACTGCGAACGGGGTGTGAGAGGCACAGGAAGGATAGAATTAATGTTAGATTAACTGTAACTTGAAAGTGATGCAGGACTAACCAGTAATTCAGATCTCCCGTAGCCTGCGTAGCTGGCGGGATTTCGCGAGCGAGTGGCCGCCAAGCAGCGAGGGGTTTGGTGAGGAGTCGAGTGAGATCCCGCCTGCCTGGAATGCGTGGGTTTTTTTTTTTTTTAATTATGCGTTCGCCAGTGTACGCCCGCGCGAGAAAAATTCACTCGTGCCCGCTAATCCCGCCAGCTGCGCAGGCTAGATCTTCCGAGACCCAAGCGCATGCTAGACAAATAGCTTATAGAGGCAAGCAGATGCAAAATCCGAAAAGGATTTCCCGACTAGCTTTCTTATTTGAAGACTACTCCCTTAAAAAGAAAATTTATGAAGCTGAAACAAAGTCAGATTTAAATATCTTAAACAGTTTGACACCCATACAGCTTACTGCATTTCTGATTCTCGTTGTTTCGTAACAACTCCTGGGCGTTGACATAGATGACAAACTGAGTTGGTCTCCACAGGTCAATAACCTAAAGAAGAACTTTGCAAATAAACTGAGCCTTATTAAGAAGTGTAGGTTTTTACCTAATCAAGTCCTTTAAAGTTATACTACAAAGTCATAATCCCGTCAGTCACGTACGGTATAACCGTCTGGGGGAGGGGGGGGGGGAGCATGAGTCGTCAAGACGACTTCGACACACTTGAAAGATTACACTGCAGGGCGGCAAGGATCATTTTTAACCTTCCAAAAGACACGCCATCTACTGAAGTCCGGGACCGCGCTAAATGGGACACTTTAAGAAATGCGTATAAACTATCGATTCTGAAACTTGTCCATAAGATCTACCATAATGACTCCCTCCCCTGCATTGCTCGACATGTCACCAAGTTTCAACACTCGTACAATTTTAGAAAAAAAACATCTAACTGATTCCATGAAACTTTCAACATCCTACAGAGGGGCATTGCTATGAAACCTTTTACCGCGAGAGTGCGACGAAGCAATATCCCTAAGGAGTTTTATGAAAATGACCAACACGTCGAATATAATTAAAAATACCGATTTTAGCAACCTCTATTGCAAGAATTCTTAGCGCTTTTTATCGTTCTATCATTGTAACTTATGAGTAATTCCTATATAAGATTCTATACATTAGCAATTTATCTATTTTTAGCGATTAGTTTAGCGTTTTTACCTTAATATAGTTTAATGCCTCACAGTACACGACCCTACAAGCTATGTAGCTTTTTTACCCCATCGTGTCTAAATAAAGATTTTGATTTGATTTGATTTGAAAAACAAGTCGAGTTACGTTTGAGCCCGTTACTTTCGGAGGCGCGCAATTTTAGCGGAATTTCATTTTACTAACAGCCGTTCAATTTTATCGCTACTTTCAGAACTTAAAGGGGCACTGTCACGGACATTTTTTGACTTTTTCAGTAAAACGGCACCAAAATTACTACTAAATACTTTCAACCATACAGGAAACGCTCCTAGAACATAAAGGGAAGGATATCTAGTAAATTGTTTAAGGAAGAGGGTGACCGTAAATATTTTTCATCAATTTTTCCAAACCACAAGGACAGAACTTGAAAAAGTCAGGCTGACTTTTTCAAGTTGAGATCTAAAGCTCCCGATGGTATCGCAGTGATATCACTTTATATTTAGCTTCAGTACTCTGGTATAGTAATTTTAAGAAAACTTGACCACTGTTAATAGATTTTCAATGGTGTAAACATGTTTTTGGGCTGTTGAATTTTTGAAGGTATGCTCGTGACAGTGCCCCTTTAATAGCACGTGCAAACAAGAATTATTTAACTAACCTTTAACTTGTTTCTGTAGCGATACCAGGAGTCGCTCCAACAGTGTCACATCGATCGGCCAACTGAAATATTGGAATTAACTCAAATGCATGTTATATACCGCGAGTAGTAAAGCCGGTTACCTTAGGACTTAACATTCAAAATGGCCATCCGAACCCTAGGGTGCGCTTAATATTCAAAATGGCCACCCGAACCCTAGTCCGCACTTAATATTCAAAATGGCCCCACGAATCCGAGGGTGCACTGAATATTCAAAATGGCCACCCGAACCCTAGGGTGCACTTAATATTCAAAATGGCCACCCGAACCCTAGTCCGCACTTAATATTCAAAATGGCCACCCGAACCCGAGGGTGCACTGAATATTCAAAATGGCCACCCGAACCCGAGGGTGCACTGAATATTCAAAATGGCCACCCGAACCCTAGGGTGCACTTAATATTCAAAATGGCCACCCGAACCCTACGGTGCACTTAATATTCAAAATGGCCACCCGAACCCTACGGTGCACTTAATATTCAAAATGGCACCCAGACCCTAGGGTGCGCTTAATATTCAAAATGGCCCCACGAACACTAGGGTGCGCTTAATATTCAAAATGGCCACCCGAACCCTAGGGTGCGCTTAATATTCAAAATGGCCCCACGAACCCGAGGATGCACTGAATATTCAAAATGGCCACCCGGACCTTAGGACGCACTTAACAATATTCAAAATGGCTACCCGAACCCTAGGCCTCACTCAGTGTTCAAAATAGAGGCTGATCTCAACGAATAAAAAATAATATTAAAAGGGGGTTGGGAAGGTAAAACGAATCGCGTCACGTCATAAGGAAATGTAGGGATTTCTAAGCTTAAAAATACCGGAAGAGAACAGGGGTAACAGGTGTGCTTTAGACTGCTATAAAATAACAATCGAGTAGCGACGAAATCAGTTTAGAATTGCTTCACGGAGAAGATGGGTAAAACTGACACTAAAACTGATAAAGTGAGGATGAAAAAGTCTGTAAGAAAACCTTACTCGTCGTTACCCTTTCAACATAAACAAGATGGTGCAACATTGGTCGCAGAGTTTGAAAGGCTCGTGAAAGACGGCCTGGAAGAGGGACAGGTTTATCAAAGCAATAAAGCCCAAGGCAGTAACGTTCTTGTAGTACAGGGACTAGTTTTGCCAAAATTAGAGTTAGCCGACCATACAAAGCCACGAACTCTGGGGAACGCTGTCGCTGTCAAAACTCTCAATGTGGCGTCATTTGCTTTGAAGACAATCTTAATGGATTACAGCAAAGCAGTGGTAGAGAAGCTTCATGGATCGTTCAAGATGGCCGCTCCTATCTGCCTTTGTGACATGACCACCCTGCTTAACGTTTTTAAGTCCCAAAAGAACTATTTACGACCTTATTTCACTTGTGGACAGAGAAACAAGCAAGACAGATATAATTACTTTCAGTGGGCTGACGAGAAAATCTCAAATAAGAATTTACATATATCTAACGCGGCGATCAATCAACGAAAGGAGCGAGAAACTGAGATTCAGGCATTCTTGGAAGGACAGAAGCAAGCGGTTGGAACAACACCATAATTGTTTTGTTTAATAATATCTTAAATGTTCCAAGTTAATTCTACGTAGTCATTTCAGGTTCGAACAAAGTTACAGATGCTATCTCCTCTAGAACGCGAATCCGCCCATAACTTAAGTCATATTTTATGTTCGGCGATCCTGAAAGTGCATGAAAGTATAGCGATCCCCCTATTAAACTGCCCTACCCGCCACCTTCACTGGTCCTCTCTCACTCCCGATAGTAACAATGAAAAGAAAAAAAACATTGCATTCAGTACACCCGTGCTCAAGATGTGCGCTCGAAATCGGTGGGGTTCAGATAGTGGGAAATCTTGTTTAAACCGTAAAGTCTGGGAGTGAGACTTGCGAGGAATACGTTCTTCCCATGCAAAGTGCGTGTATAAGGTCTTGAAAATTCCCCTAGGGCCTTCCACAGCCGGCCGGAACAGGGTATCTGCCATCGAAGTACGTCAAGTATGAAATCGGTGGGGTAATTTAAAAATCAGCGGTAAAAGTCAACTGACTCGATGGCGAGGTTCGTCTCGAAATCTGGACCAAGACCTTTCCATTTTCACTTAGTTTTCCTTGCCCTTAATGATTGTAAGCCTGTCCAGCCTAAATATTGGGCATAATTAAAGAACGAGTTAAAGGTCTCCAGTAGTCTGATCAACCTTGCATTGAAAAAGAGTCTGATCTATGCAAAGACCCGGCTACAATTTGCCTGTTTGTTCAAGTCGTCCTTGCCTATTTTCTATCGAAAGTATATGGCTGAGTCGGTTACCTTTTCATCGAAAATGGTTTTAAAAAGATAGGTTTTTCGCGTACTTGATACCTTTCTTTGAAGGCGTTAATTTTTTGTTAAATCCAGTCATACCCCGCTGAGCTGCTTCGGCGGATTGCGTAAGTGTGGTAAACTTTTTTTTTATAAGAATATGTTTTAGAAGAATATCGAGGCTGAAATTTTCGAAATGTTAAGAATGTTTTAAGAATAAACCCGAGGCTGAGATTTTGAGAAGAATGTAGCTTTTTGTAATAAAAATTTGAAAATACAAGACAATTGTTTGTTTTTAACTAAACCGTATAAAATTTTCTTTTCTCTAAACGGCAAAACAAGCCGCACTAGCCAAATGTTCGATGCTAATAACAGTACGATGAACGGTACATGTAATACATATGTATGGTTTTCAGATTATATACAGATCTAGACACCAAGCACTTGTAATTGCTACTCCAATACATTCTATAGCCAATTTTGTTTTTCATTTAATTTTTCATAGCCAATGTCAAGCAATAATCTAAGAATATTCACAAGAATATTTTCAACCTAAAATCGACAGAAAAATAAGAATATTCAGCCTGGGCCAGGAAAAAAACACCAAAATTTAAGAAAATGTATGGGCTAAAATAACAACATCTTCAGGCTCAGCCAAATTTTACGCGTTCTTATAAAAAAGATTGTATTCTAATAAAAAAGAGTGTAAGGAAAATCGGAAAACCGCACATTAAGTATATTTTGTCACGTAAAAGTGACTGAACGTACCGGCGCTCGTGAGAATGGAGGTCTCACGTGTTATTTGTTGCCGTGTATTAATGTAGAAAACGGATTGCAATATTAATAAGTATTCCCGTACAATTTAACACGACTTAAAGCCGAGTAAACCCCACGGAGACCTCAGCCGAAAATGGAAGAATTATGGGGACTCCCAATCGAAAAGTCCTTGAAATGAACGTTGGAAATTTCCACTTCACTCTCGCTTTGTGGTGGTAGTGTGCGGGGGGGGGGGGGGGGGGGGGGGGGGAGGTTAGTAGGAACCCGGTCCGAGAGGTTCGAATTTATTTTCGCCCTTGTTTTACCTGTTTAATTGAAGGGCAATTCTAACTCAATCACTGAACATTTAACAATTATTTACCGAAATGGAGGTGAATAGTGGTAATAAATATCCACCACTTTCACCGACGCTGAGGTGAATACTTGTTTTAGTATATACCACACAAGATGCTGCTCGGAGGTGAATAGTACTTTGCTAATCACCTCCGAGTTAACCAATCAGCGCGCGCGAAAAGCACTATTCACTAATGACTGATATTTTCACAATTTTAATTAGCGATATAAACGCAGATCGAGGTCAAGATTACTTAGAACATCTTATTCTCTGTAAAGTAGGTCGAGGTACTGGGAAACCTCTATTTGCTCCGATTGGTCTTTATTCTGTCTCATATTTTCGTTTGAAGAATAATCCTCCATATCTTATTTTATTATTATAACCTACTTTCAGTCCAAATTATTTTTAGTAAGTTCCTATCCTCCCCCTCCCCCTCCGTCTCCACCTGCCCGTTCCCCTTCCCCTTCCTCTTCATCTTTCCCTTCCCTTCCCCCACCACGTAGGGGATCAGGCCCGTAGCCAGGAGGGGTACGACGGGTGCGTCCGCACCCCTCCCCCCTCCCCCCACGAGCCTTGGAAGTCCGCCCTTGTGAAAAAAGTATAAAAATAAATAAAGAAATAAAAAAGGGAAATTGGATTTCTGTACTTCGTCTATTTACATTTAATGGGTCCACCATTTGAAGATTCGTGTGGCATTGTGGCATTGTGTGATTCTAGGTTAATTTTAACGATACATTCTAACTAATGCCGTTCATAGTCAGCAAACCGACTCTGGCGGCTGATTTATGTAATTACCATTTGACACCGAAATAAAGATATCTATCTTTATCCAGTCTTCCTTTAAAAGAACTGCAGTCATTGTTAGTTAAATAAATTGAAAATTATGTTTACAAGGTTCTGTTTCTAAAACTAAGTTTTGAATTTAAAAATTTACCAGAATTATTGTCCTTGCTACCTTCACCTTTATATGGCTTGTTTCCTAATTATAACAAAGCGTCTTCAAAACGCACGAAATGCGGCCTCAGATAACCCATTTTTTCAAACTTTTCTGGGGGAGAATACCCACAGATCCCCTTCGGGCTCGCGCCTGCGGCGCTCGACATTTCGCGCCGGAGGCGCTCATACGCACCCCCCACCCCCCCCCCCCCCCCAGCAAAAATCCTGGCTACGGGCCTGGGGATTCTGTTCCAGACATACGACGAAGAGGTCACACTTTGTTTACGTGGATTTTATTTGGTACGTGATCCCAGAGCTGAGCTGGGCATGTTGTGTCGCAAGATTTTCGCATTACGTTTGGTTGGATTAACACGTGTACGTGCTGTTCACCCAGCCCTGAAATTATTCAAGGTTTGAGTGTAAAAAAAAGTACTAGCAGTCGAGTTGCTATATTTCTGAGAACTAAAGCTACGAAAATTCGATCCGTTTCTGGGGAACAGCGGACATGTTGATTGTTCGGCTTGGCTAGCTGGGGCATCACACCAAATAAGCCCGGAACCAATGATAGCTCATGGTTTGAGTAACTACGTCGGTATTGACAGGCAAAAGCAATACGCTTTAGATGATGCCCTAGTTTGATGCCGAAACTAAAATAAAACCACCCCAAGAAAATAAAACTACCCCACTCTAGTTGGTGCCTCTCCACAACAACTCCCCAACCCCCCACCCCACCTTCTCCACGAAGCTGAGACAAAGAAGACACTGAGAAGATAGCTTTTGACTGTTAACCTCGTTCAGATTGATATTTTGTCAGTTTTAAGTTTATTTTATCTAAGAATTTAGCTTCCTGTATACTACAGCGTGTCGACACAGCTTTCCTTTCACGCGGATTCATTTGTCGTATAGTATGACATATAGTGACCTCGGCGATTCCTTATTTGATCTGGGTTGGGCTAAATTTAGCACGTATGTCTCGTTTGTCAATCAGCAGGTACGTGATGATCGGGTATAACCGTGAGAGGGCGCGCAAAAGAAGTCAGTCTCGCCTGCCAATAATCACACCGAGAACAACACGCAAACGGCGTTCGATCAGCTAGATTTCAACAATTGCTTGAAATAGTTGAAACTGCTTGACTGGCACACGATGGCGGACTCCGAGTGTGGATGTCAGAACATTGCCAAGCAAACATCGTCGCGTCGCCGAATCCCGACCTTGGATAACGACTTACGCGTCCGTCGATTTCAACGCGGTGATACACGGCGAGTTCACAACTTGTTCCTTGAGGAGACTAGGTGCCTTGTATGGCCGATGTTCGCGGAAACAATCCGAAGTCCACCGGCGATTTTTTTCCATTTATTTTTTATGGTGGTTGGGGTGATGCTTGCAAGGTCCTGTGTTTTTGCCCTCTTTGGAGTCATGATGGTCGCCTGTGCCATTTTCGTTTATATCTACCGATGGTTCTATCAATACTTGACGAGTTCGTTGAGTGGCGATTTGGCCAACATCTCACAAGTAAGTGTATTTCAACAAAATAGATCACAATTTTGGCTAGAATTAGTGTTGTTTAGTGTTACTTTCAATGCTACATTGAAAACTTTGAAAAATTCTGTAAACCGGCCGCACCTAAACTAAAACAACGCGGAGACTCAACATAAAGCAATTGGAAGCCAACAAAATGCAGCTGGAAGCCAACATAATGCAATTAGAAGCCATGTTTTTAAAGCTACACAAAAGCTTTCAAAGCTACTATAAGCCGGTCGCCGCGCCTACAGTAAATCAATCAATGAATGAGCAGTACAGTGCACTCAGGGAAGCCATTTAGCTGTCTAGAGCACAATTACAATTTCCTTCTTTATTTAATAATATTATTTCGATGTTCTCGCTAATCTTTTGTCATTCCCCTCAAAAACTGGAATCACTGTTCTTCTGTACAGAACACGACAAAATTATAGTAAAGAGTAGATTTGAGCGAAAATAGTAAAACAAAATGATCGAGACAGGTCTGATAATTTTCATTTCAGGTTTATTCGTATGTTTCTAGTATAAGTTGGGAAGCCGTAAAATTTGAGGGTTTTCAATTTTTGTTTGTTCAACCAACACCCAAACTGGAAAATAAACCTTGCAACGCTGGAGAACCCATTTGAAGGATAAAATATCTCACAGTAACAACGTTCTATCTCATAACTTAAATTTTCGTGCATAAAATGATAACACTTCAACAAATAATAAGAACAGGCTCGCCCGTTTATCCGTATCAATGAAAGTACACTTTTTGTGTGGTCTAGTTCAATTTTTTGTGATTCATCTTACTGTTGACTGTTGACTATTGAACTGCTTGTAGGTGCGTCACTAAATTCTTCAATCTATTCTGCTCTCAATTGAAAAGGACGCCATAAGATACTAAATTATGTCCCCCTCCCCTTGGTAACCTCCAACGCCTTGTGTGTTCATTGTGATCCAAATAATGTGATTATGTAACATTCTCAAAAAAAAAACGTCTGTAAAGTTATATAGCGTCAACGTAATTATCGCTAATGCGAAACCAACGCAACTGTAACCAATAACAAGGTGAATGATTCCCGTTTTTATTTAAAAGGGTTTCTTTAAGCGATTTTCCCGTCTTCTTGCCAAAGAAATCAACATTCAAAACATCCTTCTTTCAATATTCTGTCTGGACGCTACATTCCTAAAATGTTTGCTTTGCGTGAGATTCTTTGAAATGCCGAACAGTTTCAAGAGCCATTTTCAGTGTTCATTCCACAGTTCTTGAACAATTGGAGAGCAACCAAAACGCTGTGGTTTAGAGATTTCTGGAAACGAAAAGCGGAAAATTGGCTCCCTTATTCAATTCGCGTGTTTTCGTGTACAGTCGCCGCACCAAAGTGGTGTTATTTCCGTTTCCTGTGCACGCTTATCCTGCGCATAGCTCAAGAACATTCGGCTATCCGCTTTGGTGATAAAAATTCCTCACATTGCGATTGTTTCACAAAGGACATTCATTAACTGGCACGCGTCACTTCATGTGAATTGTGACGTCGCGCTTTAAAAACACGTTTTTCCAAAAACACTTGTGTGGGTACGCGTGACCAAAAAACGTGTTTCAGTCTAAAAATAGATTTGTCGCGCGTGAGAGACAACGTGTGTTTTCTTCTTGGATGTGTTATTCATACTACCTCTCTAGTTTATATGCCAGTTTTTGCATAAGCATTTAATTTTGCAGCTGCAAAGAAGAAGGCAGTTTTTTTTCATCAGAATATGGTTCACCTCAGCTTTCAAAAGCCAATGATGGTATAACCTTTTACCCAAAGCATGTTTTTTTTAAATTTCTATTTGGGAACAAAGTCCAAAACGAACAGTGCCAGTACTGTTTCATTTTGATGATCTTATCCACACAGTTCAGCAACAATCTCAAACGGAATAAAATGAGAAATGAATGGTCTTAATTTTTCATTTCAATTGTACAAGATATATTGAAGCATTGGATGTTATCTTTTGGATCTCGGAAAGACTGAAGTACATACAATAAACTCGATTAGTTCTGGCTTTTAAAGAATGTGTTGCGGTTTCAGATCCTTTGATTCGCTTATCAACATGTTCTGTTTATTTGTTTGATTGCAGTATTACCTTTCCAAGGCAAAGTGCAATTTCCTCGTGGCGGAATTCGACGGCTCGATTGTCGGCTTCATCGCTGTTGATCAAAAATCTGAAACAGTCGCAGCCGTCACTAGAATGTCTGTGGATACATGCTTCCGAGGAAAGAGAAAATACATTGCTACAAGACTTTTTCAAGAGGCATCCAGGTTTTGCCAAGAATGCGGTTACGAAGATTTAGTCGTGGAATTCCCTGGGACAAGCAAAACAAAGATCCATAGACTACGTCGATGTGACGTGAAGCCGACGCGACAAGAATTCTTTGTTGCGCGACAAGCCTGAAAATATCACGAAAGCAAATGGACATGTACGTCACGTACTTACGTATTGCGTGATCTTTTGACGTCACAAGAGAGATGCGTGACCCTGATTCTCGAGCATCGTGACGTCGTTGTAGTTCAGTGGCTTGTTTAGCGCTTGGAGAGGATTCTGTTCGGAGAACATCTAAGCAAAACTATAGAGACAGTCGTGTGTGTCTTACACCACGAGGTCAATAGTTTTAAATTTCCATAATCGTAGCTCCTTATAAATAGCTCAAGAACTTAATGAAAGTTACTCCAAGTTTCGTCACCAAAGTATCCATAGATCCGACCGCAGCGGCGGAAAAACTATGTTCAAACCAACAAACAAACAAACACTGCTCAAAAAACAGCGCAGGAAAATTCACGGTTAATAAACAAATTTTTTTCACGATATGTTTCTTAACCAGAATGTAAGAAATTGTGCTGTCAAGCTGTTATCATAAAGTAAGCTTGCTTTAAAAACGACGAACTGTACATAAGTTCTAATGAATTAGAAGAGGCCCATGCCAAAAAAACTGATGCGCGCAATGCTTTGACGAAGAGAGATTTAATTTGAATAATAGTAAGCGGCGAAGCCAGCTTTCGGAACAACCTCGTTTTCAGGGTCTCTCTCTCTCTCTCCTGGGAACGATGTTGCTTTCGGAAGAGTTGTTGGCCCGGCCAACCGTAAAGGTCGCTTCTTGTTAATAGATTTTATGACGTAACAGCAGAGTCAAAACGCTTAGAATAACGCACAAATCAATAATCAAAGCTGACTGACGACGTCATAAGAGACAACACTTATGTCGTTTGTATTACAACGTATGAATGTAAACTAAACAATGAGAGGGAGAATGAAATATGGACTGACCTTTCTTGCAGTGAAAGGAAAAAAACAAACAAAATTATAATGATAATAGTATCAAAATTTTGAGTTTTTTCCTCTCTGCTCCGAATTATCTCTATCTCCAAGACGGGAAGAGAAGGTACAAGGCAGAGACTAAAAACGATAGGAACTGAAAACAGGAATCTAGTCTAGCTCTTAGTTGAAATTTCTACCCAGGAAATGTTATGTATTTAAGGAAATGAAAACTTGTGTAAATAAAAGCAATTTGTAATTAAATCAGTTGAAATATAATCCGTTGAATGTTCTCTTTGTTCATTCTGTTCAATCGAGATCTCTCCTCATTCTCGATCCCAGAACCTTTCTATGTTTGCGCATTACTGACGGCGGGAAGAGCTCTGGGGTCGCAAATGAACTCTTCCAATTTCTTCCTTTGAAAAGTCTGCGAGCAAGCTATCAAGCCACTTTCCCGAGCATTTGAAACTCGAGCTAGTACCCAGGTCTAACATTTTTCTGCGTTATTCGAAAAGTTGCATTTCCATGGTTTTCATTCGTACCCAACAAGAAGATAAGACATTCTGGTTTCTCCGGCTTGAGTCCCCGTACAGACGCATGTTTCCTATTTCCCTAGAAGGTGCCCATGGAAGAAGCGTAGGCCTGTTGACTCCTGCATAAGGACGCCATCCTGCAGAGGGATCAACCTCTTCTATGTTCTGGACCAAGTGACACTAAATTCAATATGGGGTGATGTTCGAGGCTAGGCCAGCGAAAAGTAACTTTAAAAGCAAGCCTGATCATGATCGAACGGCTTTTCATAGTAGGGCCTAAAATTTCGGTTAGGCACTGGGTAACCTTCGTCAGGGAATGGGAAAGTTAACTGGCGGGTGTATACCTGAAGGCCGTTTTGCCGTCGCGTAACTTGGGTTTACTGCCAATATCTTGTTCGCGTTTCAAGCAATTCAAAAACTGTTCACTCATCCCATGAATCTATGTTTTGCGATGTTTTGTAAATTTTTGGTTGATTTGGGGGGATATTTGAAAGGAGATAGTTTTTCTCAAAGGGTTTAATAGTAAAATTAAGAGAGATAAGAAACAGAGAAGATTTAATGTGATTTTAAAATTATAATTTGAAGTTTAAAATTTGTAGATGGACACTAAACAGTCCCCTGGCAACTTAGGGTGCTCTTGCATGGGGGTCAACTGTCTGGTAGTGTTTCAAAAATTATTTTCTTCCTTCTATCCCTTCTTTTGTCCACTGCTGATCCGGCTACTCGGCCTGTACAAGTACAGCCGCCAGTTTTGTCTTGCAGTTTCATAGGCTTCCTGTGCCTGGTTTTCCTGTGCTGGAAAAAGGAGAGAGATTGGTACCGAAGAACCAGCAAGCCTTGCGCGACGCCATATTACCCCCAGCAGCGCCGGGTTCTTTCTCTTCTTCCCTCGTGTTCAAAATGAAAATCCGCGGAGAGGTAACGAAGATTGAATTTAACCGGCTTAGTATACTCTATAGCGAATAAATTCAACCTTTCAGATCAAGAATAAACCGTAGACAACCTAATAATGTTATAATATCGAAGCTTCACGTTAAATACCTTGTTTTCAGGCGTACGATAATTCCTATCTTTTCGAGGGAGAGATTTTGTCTGTTTATGGCGACACGTTCCGATCCTTCAAATTTCCTTGATTTATTTTCATTTCTGCATTTGTGCTTTACAAGAAAATTGTCAGTAGGTCTGAGATATACACTTGCCCTTGATATCAATTCCTTAACAAGTAGTGAGTTTTCTTCAGAGCCATTTGAACATACGTTTACACATATTTTGGCATTTACTGTTTAATATTCCCTCAAGGAGTTAGTTTTACTGTTAAAAACTTGTACTATAAGCTCTGGAGCGTGCTTTTATTTATCAACATTCTTTTATCACTGAATGCCAGTGCATTGTTGGGTATTTTCATAATTTCCTCCCAAAATAATCTCTAAATATAATTACATGCAACTTAATATAAATATACATTAAAATGTATTGATGGGTATTTTAATTTTGTTAAGCTATAAAAGCCTTAGTATATGGTATAAACAAAATAGCTTGGGGCAGGAAGTATATATCTGCCTTGAAGGTACTATGAGGCTATACTCTGGAAAAATTGCTACCCAGTGAACGAGTGTCGGCTAAACCGACTATCCTATCGGCTGGACATTGAACTATATAGTTGATAGCATTATCCATTCTTTGAACAACTGGGCTAAGATGTTCAAGTGGGTAATGGTAAGTTATGAGAGCGGTCTGGTAGAATACTGTAGACTGGCGTGTTTAAAACACAAAATGGTGAAACGAAACAAATATTAAAGAGTACTGCCCTAACCAACAAATAATTTAGCTTACTGCAAGCTAACTGGAGTGAAAGCTAACTGCAAGCAAACCGAAATAAAAGCTAACCACATTCAAGTTTCTTTTCGTTTCAGGTTTTATATAACTCTGGCTCTTATCTTTAATATCATTTCGCCATTTCATGTTTTAAACACGCCCCTCATAGACATTTCATGTTACAGAAACTTTAATTGAGTGCTTTGCCCCATTTTACAGATTTGGAAAAAGCAGCCAAAACAAATCAAATTACAATTAATTGTAAAGAATAAGATTTGGAAATGTTTGTTGCTATTCTGATGTTCTATGTTAATTTGTCATATTTTCCAGGTAAAAGAATATGAAATCATTGGCAGGGGACTGCCATCTGAAAAGAACCCCTCCCCACCCCTCTACAAAATGAGGATTTTTGCACCTGACGAGGTTGTAGCCAAATCAAAATACTGGTATTTTGTTGCCAAGTTGAAGAAAATCAAGAAGTCACATGGAGAAGTTGTTTCCTGCAAACAGGTTTGTGTGCTGTGTTGAAAATAATTTTGTCATTGCAACGTAATTGTCATTATCGTGTGCGAGTGTCACTGCTGTTTACTTGTACCTATTTAGTGACTGGTAAATGGCTCAGCATGTAATATTGAGTTATAGTTGCATGCAGAGCTTGCTAAGCATGAAAGAGGCTTTAGAGTCGCACAAGGCGATAGCCGAGTGTATTGCTAGGTTCTTGCGTGCTTAGCAATCCTCCTAAGTGCAACTATAACTCAATTATTCTCGCTGAGATGCTTACCATTTGTTTTATAACATAATTAAAAGAGAACAGCTCTTAATGTTGTTCAGAGATAGCAGGGGAATGGTGCGAGTGCTGTCAATGTCTCATGCTTTGGCATTTGTAAATCTGATTCTATGCAAATTCTTTGCTTTCAAAACAAAATTGTTTTGCTGAAATGATTAGTCCTCCATCTCAATGTGGAATGTAAAACCTTTTACGTTATGTTCAACCGTCTTTGTAAACTTTCTACTAGTATTGAGACAAAAATCTTCGCAAACTGTGAGATTGAAAAAAAATAGTAGCATACAAAGTGATGCATATGGCTTGGATCGTGTGCTAGCTTTTGTCACCATTCACCCATGGGCAATAATTGACCAATCAGAGTGCATGCTAAATACTTTTTATTATAAAACCAGCTTGTTCGTTTTATACATGGGGTCTGTGTTCTTTTCATATATTTGCACTTGAACAGCTGACTGTTACATATAGCTGTTATGTTTGGCCAAGTTTCTTCTAATCTTACAATCTTGCATTTTGTCCCTGAAAAATCTCTAAGCTATATTAATTAACTCTGTCTTAAACCTCTATACTTGTTTTAAACAGATTTTTGAGAAGAAGCCTCTGAGGATCAAGAACTTTGGTGTTTGGCTGCGTTACGACTCTCGCAGTGGAACTCACAACATGTACAGGGAGTACCGTGACTTGACAGTGTCCAGTGCCGTTACATCCTGCTGTAAGTATCAGTATTCAAGACGCAAACTGAAAGTACAGTTGAACATTAACACTAAGCTTACAATCAATCCTCCTGTGAGAGACAGAACAAAATAACACTTTCACTCCCATGGGAAATACCACATTGAACTGTAAAATGGTGACAAAGAACCCAAAGACCACATACTATATACCATTTAAAAGGTATACTATTACAAGTGAAATGAAATATTCAACATGTCATGCACGTGGGGCCAAGAAAAAATGTTGAATATTTCATCTTTCACATTTCATTACCGAGCTCAAAATTCACCACCTTTCTTTATTTGTGGGTTGTCATAAATCATACTAAGGAACTTAGAGAAAGTGGTTGTTTCAATTCAAAAGCATCCAAAACAAGAAAAGTAAAATGTTGAAAAATATCTTATTTTTCTTATAGTTTGGGTATAACTTGTAACTATAGCTTAATTTGCAGCTCTTAAAGTGTGGGTTGTTGTCAGATATTAAGTAAGCTTGACCTTAAAAGTGAAAGAGGAAAAAGTTTATTGTTATATCAGCTGGGTTGTAAGGTGTCCATAGTGAGGTCTAATCATGTGAAGTGGTCACTTACTGGAGGTTAAAAACAACAGGAAATTTCAAACCATTAACTTCCAAAATGGTTACAGTCAAGAGTTGTTAACTTCATATTAGCCAATCAAGCAATCCAGCTAAAGTTAAATGTTCCTTTACCTTTGATAAACAAGCTTTTATAACAAGTTATGATTACTTTTTTTAATGAACAGATCGGGATATGGCTGCTCGGCACCGTGCACGAGGGTCAAGCATTCAGATCATGAAAGTTGATGTGATCCCAGCTGGCAAGTGCAGAAGGCCTCATGTGAAGCAGCTTCATGTAAGCTTACCCATTAGTTTGTTATTGATTGAAGGATGCCTGGAATAAAGAGCGAAGTGGCTTCTGATAAATTGCTAGATTCTCCTTCCAAGTTGACCTTTATATGCTTGTCAATCAAAGGAAGAATTTTGTATTAGATCAGGAGTCACTTATGGCCTTATTCCATGCACTCCTTCAATTGAGATGCACTGCATCTAGTAGTTACCTCAGAGTAACAGAGCACACAATATTACTGAAATTCTAAATTCCTTACCTGCCCTGTACTGGCACAATGTTCTAACCATTAGCCTCCAAAAATATAGCATACTACCTTCAGTCATTGCCAAGGGCATTTAATTGAAGCTTCAACTTCCATGATTAAACCAGCTTTGATGTTATGCATGAATAACAAACTTGAGAAGAAGCTTTTGGTAGGACCACAACTTAGTATCCATTTAGGAAATGAGTTTTCAAAATCAAATAGACTTTCAAGAAGTCGTTTGCTTCTTGTTTCTGGTTTGGCAGTAGGTGCATTTCATGCTAACTCTTGTGCTTTGTGCTCTTAACATCACACTTTGCGCTCTGAGAGTTTTACTTGTAGGCAAGTTGAAAAATCAAAGTACAGGCTCATTGGAGTTACAATTAATTTTATGATTCTGGTTGGAGCAGTTTTCAGGTCAACAATAGTCCACAGCCAGACAGAAATTTGTTGTTTATTTTCTGTTTTCTTTGTTTATTTTTACAGAATTCCAAGATCAAGTTTCCCCTGCCACATCGTATCATCAAGTCTCACTTTAAGTCCAAGTTTGTGGCCAAGCGTCCCAACACGTTCTTTTAAAGACATTAAAAATGACACTGGGAAGCAAACAATAAAATCGATCTCATAAAACTGTACTTCACTTGTGTTGATTTTCTTGTCGTCTTTATTCTCTTCAAGAGAGGCATAAGAGTTAGAAGCCCCCCCCCCCCCCCCAAAAAAAAAAAATATATATATATATGAGATAGCACCACAGATGTTAATTTCGTGAGGTTTTTCAGTTTGTAACTTTGTTTTGATGTGCTGTGCATCTCGTATCACTGCAGTGCTACAGTAACCACAGAGGGAGAGGGGGTGCTGAAAGCTGGTTAAGGTGGGGGTTCACCCAATTTTGAGTGAAATTTAAGAGGTTAAAAGAAGGGATAGAAGAAAGAAAATTATTTTTGAAACACCAACAGACAGTTGACCCCAACGCAAGAGCACTCCAGGTTGTCAGGGGACTGTTTGGGTGTCTCTATACTAATTTTTAACTTCAAATTCTAATTTTAAAACCACATTAAATCTTCAATATTTCTTATTTCTCCAAATTTTACTAATCCTTTGAGAAAAACTATCTCTTTCCAAACATCCTCAAAAATCGCCAAAAAATTTACAAAACACTGCTCAACGTAGCTTTGTGAAATGAGCATAGAGTTTCTGGATTACTTGAAACACAGACATCATATTAGCGGTGGAAAAACAGGCTTCAGGTGTACCGCCGCCTTAATGCCAATGTACAGTCAAAGGTTTGCACAAAGTGTTTGTCGCTGCTATAAAGTTATGTTTTTTAAAAGTAAAAATCAAAAGAACAAAATTTAGAAAGCCTTGCTGAAAGTTTCAAACTGAGATCAAAATAAATTCACGCTAAAAAATGGAGCCAGGTTTGTAAATCTACTGAAAAATTTAAAATGACAAATTTAATCACTAGGAGATCCTTGCCCATTAATTTATTTTTTTGACATGTTATTCGGGAAGTTTATTCACCTATCTTTCATTACCCATGGCAACGTTTGTTTTCTCTGGGACATAATAGTGAAGCTTACACCATGTACCAAAGCCCTTCCGCATAGTGTGTGACCGCGCAGAGAGGGGGAAAGGCTGGGGTGGGTCCAAAGTTTTCTTGAAGGTCATTCAATGTGACTACCATATTTGGCGTTGTTAGCAACCGCTTAGAAACGGAAAGGAGTGGGGAAAAGTTTTAAATGAAGGTCGTTCAATGTGACTGGTATTTATATTATGCCGCGATGTATATAATTTTGAATATTTTGACCTAACACGACGTACACACCATCAAATATGCTGTCGTTAAGAGCTGGCAGGAAAGTTTTAGGCGCCTGTAAACTTGTGAACCCTCCATTGATTCGATGTTTTCTTCATACGTCGAAGCCAACTTCAACTTTTGCCAAAGATCTCTTTCTTGGACGCTTCAACAAGGTTTGCGAGATTTCTATTTGATCGGATCTTTCTACAGCTTTTACTATTGCTTCTTACTATTGCCACTATTTATCAACAGGGCTAGAAAAAAAGAGCCTTCGATTTCCTTAGCTTAATACTAAGATATAACAAGAATATGAGTTTAAGTTATGCAATCGTTTGTGTGCTCAGAAGTTGTTTTGAAGTCAAGCTTAGCTCACGTGGCTAAAAAGATATTTGCCAAATTCAATGCAAGTTTAAGTGTTTTGAGCCTATAGTCTTTCCTGTGAAGATCTAGTTAAGTTTTGCGTTAGTTTCTTGACAAAAATATAGAGGAACAAAATAATTATGCGGGATAAATTGAAAAGTACATGAAACATGCCATTTTGTTGATATTTTGAGCTAAACATGCAGTGAATGAAAAGTCACGACAACAGATCAGATCGATCTGCAGGGCTTGAGTGAACACCTTTAAAATCTTGAATGATTTATTCCCTAATGTGAATCTAGTATGGCAAGCCAATTGTAGCAAAATTCAAAATTCCTTCGTTTTCAATTCAATTACTATTTTAGGGTCAATTAAATGCATAATATTTTCATTCAATTCTGAATCAATGTTGATTCAACTGAATCACTCATTCAATTCTAATCAATGCTTGCCTAACATTCTCGTTTCACTGCATTGACTTGAATGAGTGATTTCAATTGAATCAACATTGAATTGAATATGCATTGAATTGAATCAACATTGAATTAAATGAGACATTGAATTGAATATGCATTGAATTGAATGAAAATATGCATTGAATTGACCTTAAAATAGTGATTGAATTGAAAGCGAACAATTTTTGAATTTTTCTACAATTGGCTTGCAATAATCTAGCTTACTGTAAAGTAAGTTGTTAAATAACTGTTAATAATAATTACAACAACACTTCATATATTATACTTGACTTGTACATAAAGCTAAAAGGGCAAAATATGTAAACCAAAGTTGACTTCTTAAACAAATCAATCAATCCATCCGTCCGTTCATCAATCAATCAATCAATCAATCAATCAATCAATCAATCAATCAATCAATCAATCAATCAATCAATCAATCAATCAATCAATCAATCAATCAAGTCCAAATAAGAAGGAAATAGACTAAAGACTGGGGAGACTGTGCAATTATTACCTGCCTAGTCTCTCTTATAATTTCACTTCAAATTTGTTTCCTTTCAAGTTTTTGCACATTTGATAGATAGATCAAGATTTATAATGCTACAGTTACTTGGTTTATAAGACCATGTACGGATTACAGAGTCCTGATTGCAAGAAACTCTTGTTCTATCATTTTCCATCCTTCAACTGGTGAACCTTTACTGCCATTCATTTGTCTCTATAGGAGAACGTTTTCCCGTTTCCAGACCCACTGAATGAGGAGCAACGGGAAACACTTACCATGCTTGTTGAACCTGTTGAGAAGTATTTTCAAGAAAAAGGTACATTGTATACATGTATACATGTATGAACTAGTATGTCCAAACAGGTGACAATATATATAAACAACTAGACAGTTTTTTTTTCTGAGCAGACTTTGACCGTTGATAAAGGTATTAAAGACACTGACCAGGGTTGTTGTTTATTAAAAGGTAAAACCTTTTAGAAGGAGTGGGAGGTGTGATGGCCTAAGCATTAGCAGCATGTTGGATAAATGAGTACCTGCAAATTGTTGGCGTAGAGTAACAAAAGATAGGCTTACATAACATCCATGGGAAATAAGAAAAAAATTTATAGGTCTGGGTTAACACAATAATAATTATTGTGTTAACCCATCCTTATAAAAATAGGCAGTCAATATAATTATAACAACTTGTTAAAAATCCCTGTGGGTGGGAGACAGACCAGTTGGCTACATACAAAGCATGGAGGACCACCAAACAGAGCTCTACATGTATCTAGTGGCAGGGAGGAGGATTTGAAGCCGGGACATCCAGTTTACAAGTTCAGCAACCTGTAACTACTAGCCATGCAGCTAGCTCGCCTTTATAGCTTGGCTCATAAAAGTCTTTCACCTGCAACTTTATGATTGAACCTTTATTTTTTCATGATCCTTGTCAGATGTTTAGAACATGTAAGTACTGTGTACAAATGTATAATTTGCTCTTTCTGTTGACCATTGACTTTCTATTGTGTTGAATCCCCCCACCCCTCTGGAAATTCCAGTTACTGGTAAGCCCCATACTTTCCTTTTAAAATTTTGGCTTTTGAGACCCCCCATCCCCTCACAATTTCCATTTACTATCCATGGGGTGGGTATAGATGTTTTCTGGAACTGCACATTTTTAATAAATTAAGAATGATTTTATCCACAGTTGATTCTGCACAGATTGATAAGAGTGCCAAAATTCCAGAGGATGTTATGGACGGACTGAGGGATCTTGGATTGTTTGGTCTAATCGTCCCTGAACAGTATGGTAAGCTGGCCTCTGTAATGTCTTTAGCAGTGTCAAAAAGAGTTTAAGAGGTTAAAATCATAAACAAAAGATGAATTGGGGAGCTAGTGCCTTAAGGGTTGGTGAAGCTGGGTAGCAATCGGGCATGAGAAAATAGGTATCTATGGCAACCCTGTTGGCAGCCACCACCAGAGGCATGGTCACACTCAACCAGTCAGTGGAATTTATGTACCAAACTTGATTCTTGCTTAAGAGGGGGGGGGGGGGGGGGGGGGAGGAGTAGGGGTAGAGCAGTAAAAAGGGTTTGATAACGGCAGGAACAGTGGCCTTACATTGCTTGAACAGCAAGTAAGGAAGGAAATGCAAATGCAAACCACTAGGCACCTCCCCTTAGCTGTGCCAAGGGGCAATTACTGACACTTGTCAGTGAATTTTAAATTCAAAATTCAAAATTGATATTAAAAATAAAATATATTAACTATTAATTTCTTTAACTAAAATAAATGTTAAAATATTAATGTTAATCTTCACACACTTTCAGGTGGCCTTGGTCTTCTGAACACAAACTATGCAAGAGTTACAGAAGCCTTCTCTGACGCTAGCATAGCTGTCACTCTGATGGCTCACCAGTCTATTGGTCTCAAGGTGAGTCTCTAGTTTTACACCTGCTTTCAGTGTTACAATCCATCCATCCATGAACCACTATCATTAGATAGTGGAATTTTTTGGCTGAAATTTCTCTTCTGCATGCCGTTTACTAGTGAGTTAGGCTTAGCTAACAATTTTTTTTAGGACTGGTACAGACAGACAGTCAATGAAGCTGTATTATGGAAACTCAAATTGTTGTGTGTTCTTTACCAGGGCATTCTTCTTTGTGGAACTGAAGCACAGAAACAGAAATACTTACCAAGACTGGCTTCTGGTGAACATATCGCTGCATTTTGTCTGACAGAACCATCAAGGTATATTACAGTAATTATTAATAACAAATATTAGACTTGTCTACAAGCAAGCCCAAGTTTGACTCTTACAAATATGCGAGGCCGTGAGGCATAACCTAATCCTAATAGAAAGCTACCTGCAAGGCACCTTAACTAACTGGAGTGGTTTAGGCTAACCAATGTGTTATTAAGGCTAATCGGAATCTCTCACATGTCTTGCATGATGCACGATTGTGATATCAATTTTGATATCAATCAAGATCAAGATCCTTGCCTGGCAGAAAAATCTAAATATCCTAAGCCCTGCTTTATTATTATTTCTTCCTCTCCAAACCCCACCCCACCCCAAAAGCAAGCAAGATCGGCCTGTATTTAATTCACTCCTCCCCTCCCCTCCCCCTTTTGTTGACTGGAGGAAACCATTAACTAGTGGTTATAAAAGATAAAGATAAGAACTATATGTCTCTCTATGTATGTAACTCCAAATTCTCACAACTTATTTGTAGTGGAAGTGATGCTGCATCAATCCAGACCAGAGCCACACTGAGTGATGACGGAAAACATTTTCTTCTCAATGGCTCAAAGGTTTGTGTTTTTTGAAATTTGTATCAATTAACAAAAACATGCCAGAACTCAGCCTTGTTTCCAGGGTCTTCATTCCCTTTGTTGTTGTTGGAAAACGAGAGACCCTGGAAAGATCCGATTTGAAGTCTGAAAATATTGGACTTCTGGTTGAATGGCGCAGGTCTAGCTTTCAAAGGAACAGCCCACTCCTCGGAGCTATTGTTTTTAAAACCAATCAAAATTGATTCTGCAATGGAACTTTCGAGAGTCCCTTGTTTCGTCAAGCATGCGCACAATTTTGTGATGTGCATTTTAGGACCGCTGTTTTGTGATTTTTTGCTTATTACCCATTATAACATAAGAAGAATATGTGTGGTCAGTTCTCCTGCAGTTTCTTGTGAACTCAAGGATTAACCTTACCTATGACAAAATGTTGCAAAGCATTGCACCTTAAAAAAGACTTAAGCTAAGGATTGGTTGGACTTTCATAACAAAATGTACCGGTATTAATAGTTGGAAATAGCATAACAGATTCTTTGCACGTTCATACCCACCACAACCACAACAACAACAACAAGCGAATAGGCAGTCTATGACTACATGTGCCTAGTGATAGCCTAGCATATAACGACAACATTCGGCAAGAAACGCTCGTCCACAGCCAGTCATCAACACTTTCTTCAGTTTCTTTACCGATAAAGCAAGAAAATTCTTGAAAAATCCTTTCATGTTGCTATTAAGATCAAATTCGTTGAAAATCCACCGAAAGTTGAGCCTGGCTCTAGAAGAAAAGTAACATATTTATCTTTAACATAGAAAACTTACCAACGTCGTTGAAGAAACGCGCAATGTTAGCACATGAAGCGAGTAAATGGCTGATGTCAAATTGAGCTTCCGACTACGACGTGTTAATTAGATGCGCTCATTACCAATTATGAATTACGGACACGCGTGCATGATATCATAGTGCCTTGGGCTCTACGAGCCACTAGGCACAACAAGCGAAGGGTTTGTAATGGGGATAATTTGAAGGATTTTTTGGGTTAACTTTGAGATTTTTGATTCCAGGATTTTTTTGGGAAGGAAATTTTGTTATTTGGGTGGCTTGATTTGGGGTATTAAAAACAATCTAAAGATTTGTAGCAGCTCCTGGGCTGCATAGTTCTGCACATAAAGTACAAACAAGCATGTTTTGCTGTTGTTTGATAATTAATGATGGTGTCGCTTTACATTGCATGCGACATTAATAAATAAAGCTGGTTATGCAATAGTCTGCATAGTGCTTCAATTTCTAATGTTTTTCTTTTTGTTATATCATTTAACCCTTTCTGGAAATTTTAAGCGTCAGAAATTCAACATGGGATTTTTTTGGGTTTTGTTGGAGGCCCTAGGGATTTTTTTCGATCATCCCCCTTGCTTGTAATTCCAACTCCCCCCCCCCCCCCTCCTCTGGCCTAAAATTAGTGCCAGTTTAAAGTAGCCACTTATGATATCAAGGGAGACATTCTTTGGCAATTTTGGGTTACAATGACATAACACGCACTACTTATTTTTTATCAAGATCTGGATCTCTAATGGTGGATGGGCTGACGTGATGACTGTCTTTGCCAGGACTTATCACACAGATGAAAAAGTAAGTAAACATGTTTTGTTCACAGTGGCATAAAAATAACATTTTAACAAACCAATAAAAAGCTGGGTCAGTGTGGACTTACTGTTCCAGCTCAGGGATCATTTGCTTGTGTGCAGACATCTCGGTATATTTGCCAGTAATGATGACCTTTTATAAATAAGGTAGGAAACAAAATGACCTGGGGCAAAATCTACTAAATGTTGATTTAGTATATACCGTAATTACTGACCCTCCTAAAATCCTATTGTTCTCTTTCTGCAATACATTGTATATCTAATATTGCAGCCATCATGCATCAAAACATCAAGAATATGGATTGATGCTTCTGTTAGTATGGTACTGACTGGTGAAGTTTTCCTTTGAATAATTAAGTTTGACACAGGTACATTGTATTTCATTTTAACAGGGTGAACAGAAAGACAAGATAACAGCATTTATTGTTGAAAGGGAATTTGAAGGTGTGACTAGTGGCAAACCAGAGGACAAACTTGGAATCAGAGGCTCAAACAGTAGGGACTTATATTACAGTCAAAATACTCAGTGTGTGCCACCTGGAATTCCAAAATAGTTTTGATTAACGGCGAACGGATTACATTATTTGTTCACAGTTGGATGATCTACAATATCAAATAAAATTTGAATGTTTGAAATGAATAATGAAATCTGTTCACCATTAATAAAAACTAGTCCAGAATTATGGGCAGCACACACTGAGTATTTTGACTGTTGTAATTTTGTGTTGACAAATGCTTCAAATGCTTCATAGGTCTGCAATGCGTACAGAGAGTGAGACTGATTATGTATTACACTGATACCTGTCTGCAGTGCCTGCAGAGAGCGAGGTAGACTGTATACAGACACTATACCTTAATTCAAATTTCCTTTCTCTGCCTTTAGCCTGTGAAATTCACTTTGATAACACTCCGATTCCTGTTGAAAATGTTCTTGGAAATGTTGGTGGAGGCTTCAAGGTACGTTCACATGTGTTATATTATGTAATGATGATAATATACTTACTCCAATAATGGCTGCCATTCATTTCCAGGAAAAAAAAAACATGGAAGTAAGTTACTTGCCCATTATTCTTGCCCATTGTCTTGCATTATTCAACAAACTTACGTAATGTATGGTTCCAGAAAATATCCATACCCGCCATGGAAGGGATTTGCCCTATGACCCCACCCCTCCAGAAATTTCAATTTAGCTTCATGCATTGGTTTAAATGTTTCTGTCTTTGAAACTCCCCCCTCCCCCCTCTATTCCCAATATTTCCAATCCCTTTTGTGGGGGAGGGGAGTACGGATATTTTCTGAAACCACATATTAATTATTTTTCCAGTTAAAATCTTTGTTTCTTTGTTAAGGTTGCGATGAACATTCTTAACAGTGGCAGGTTTGGTATTGGAGCAGGCGCTGCAGGTGGACTGAGGAGACTGATAGGTAATGTACAAACTTAGCTGCAGTGTTATAAAGTTCAAATATTTTATTGCCGTCATCATCCTCATCATCATCAGTCCTTGTAGTACAGTTGTACCTGGTGAGGCATATAAGGTCTTGATTCAAATATTTACCATCAACATTTCCTCAAATGCTCATTTATCTTTTCATGTTGTTTCTTCATTCCTTCATCCCTTCAGTCACTCCTCGGTTAATTACTTCAAACAGTCATTTAAATAAAACAGTAAATGTCAAATAACCAAGTGTTGTTGTTTCAGATGCGGCTGCAGAGCATGCCACATCAAGAAAACAGTTCAACAGGACATTATCAGAATTTGGACAGATTCAGGTATTAAAATAAAGGCCAATTTCAACAGAGCCATAGGCATGGGGGGGGGGGGTGTGATTGGTGCGTCTGCACCCCTTCATGTGCTGCAAAGGTCCACTTAATCTGAGAGGGAGGGTTAAAATGGCTCTCAGAATGCAGGAAAAGTGGACTTGTACAACTTGATTTTTCAAATTTTCCCGGGGATATATAACCCTGGACCCTTCCTAGGTGCTCATGCTTCTGGTGCTCATACCCACCCAATTTATTCCGAGATGAATTTGAGATAAAGTCGCAAAGTTTGGCAACATTTGGTTGAATCTTGAAAAAGTTATAAACGTTCAAAGTCAGCATGGGCACTCCCCCCATGGTCTGGATAGGGTTAAAGCTCACATACATTAAGAATCTTGCAACATGGATCAAGCTCAATTAACTTAAAATAAATAAAAAATAAATTAATTAAACTAATTAATTAAATAATAATTTATTTATTTATGTTGTTGTTTATTTATAATACATTATTACCTTAATCAGGAGAAATTTGCACGCATGACATTGAAGCAGTACACCATAGAATCCATGTCATACTTGACAACTGGAATGTTGGACTGTGGTGAAGAGGATGCATCTGTTGAGGCGGCGATGTGTAAGGTAAGTTAATATACTCTGGATAATGGTAAAAGGCAAGTTATAAATTATTCACTAGTAAGAGTCAGGTGATAAAACTCTTATTGACTGAGCAGGAGCTCTGTTTTGAATGAGCAACCAGGTGTGACAAGTCTAATTAAAGAAAAGCTGTTTCCAGAGAGCAGCACATTTTTGCTGAGAATCAAAAGAAAACCCTGACAGTACTTTAGGAACATTTCACATCATTTTTGAACAAATTGCCAGAACGGTGCTCAGATTTTTTTGCACCATCTTTGGATAACCTAGTATGAAGTACTGAAGCTTTAACAGCATCATAAGCCCTTTGCACGCACTGTGGACCCATAACACCTTGGGTAATGCTTTTACATTATAGGCATGCAATACATGCAGAGGAAGCAATGCTCGCAAGCCTGGGCTATGTGTTCAGCTGATCTTTAACTACAGAGATTGTTCACTGTTTTAATTTTAATTTGCTTATAATTATTATAGGTGTATGGCTCAGAAGGTTTGTGGGTTGGAGTCAATGAAGCACTGCAGATTTTAGGAGGTAAGTTCCATGACAAAATTCTTTGGTAGATTAAGTCTACATTCGAGCATAGTGGCATCAAGCTGAAGAATTTCTACTCCACCCTGGATGGGATGCTAGTCCATTGCAGGGTCACCCCCAGCAGTAAATTCGCCGGTACCCATTTATACACCTGGCCCCAGTTGTTCAAAGCATGGATAGCGCTATCCACCGGATAAATCACTATCTAGTGGATAGCGTAGTTTGTTTTGCTAACACTTATCCACTGGATAGCGACTTATCCACTGGATAGTGTTATCCATCCTTTGAACAACTGGGGCCAGGGTGGAGAGAGGCACCATGAGAGTAAAGTGTCTTGCCCAGGAACACAATGCAATGACCCCGGTCGAGGCTCAAACCCCTACCTCTTGATGTGGAATCCAGCATGCTAACCTTTAGGTCACCATGCCGCCCCCCTAGGTCCCACAAAAGACTTCTTTACAGAGTATTAAAGTGTATAATGATTTATGTGTAAGCTACTGAGCAGTGCTTTCTATCCTGTACATGTTTCATGTTTTATGAGGTTTACATGTATTTGTTGTTTCTGCAGGACTTGGATACATGAAAGAGTATCCATATGAAAGAGTGATGAGAGATTCAAGAATCTTACTGATATTTGAGGTTAGTGATTTATTAAAGAAAATGATATTTATCAAAACATTGACAAGGCTGTGCTCTAAAAAAATTACAAGGAGCCCAAAGGTTCCAAACTATGAGATCTAGGGTTCCCAGCATAAAGCTTATATGAAAGAAATAAGATTATCTGGTTGCCCAAAGGCAAAAGTTAGTCGCCTGAGGCACCCAGGCACCCTTAGAGCACAGCCCTGATTGACTAACTTTTGTTTAAGTTTAAGCCATAAATACCTATGTTGTCTCTTCCATGGCATGATTAATGTAGTTTTTACAGTGTGTACAAACTCTTTAGACAATTTTTAACAAATATACCTTAATGTTATGATTGTGTTATACCGTTTTTAATTACAGAAGTTTATTGGATTTTCTTATTTGACAGGGCACAAACGAGATCCTAAGAATGTACATTGCACTGGCAGGAATGCAACACGCAGGAAAACATTTGCAAGAAGTGGTCAAGTAAGTGATCAAAAACAAAAAATCCTGTTAATCCCTTTAAATAGGGCTTACTTCTTTATGAAATGGGTTGGTCGTTTCCATTGCAACCAAGAGTGCCTGGTCAAGCTATAAAATCTACCTTGTTTTCTTTTTGTGCTTGATTTTTTTTTTATGCAGTTTGTCTGTTTTTCTTTCAAATTGTCTAAAGTGGTTTTGATATTCAAACGATGCCCTACAAGGATCTATAAGGAGAGTAAGGAGAGCTTACATTGTGGTCAACAGGGTGTAATAGAACTTTGGTGACTGTGTAAACCTTTGATCAACGTTGTTCTATCTTCGTCAATTTTTTCTTTTACCAGGTATCTCAAGAACCCTTTTGGTAACGTGGAGTTTATGACAGAGTTCCTCACCAAGAGAGCTTTATATGCCTTAGGACTGAAAGGAAACCTCCAAGGAATCGCTAGTGTCGCACATCCACAATTGGCCGTGAGTATTTTTCTTACAATAAGATTATGAGCCCAAGCTTTGTATGAGTGATTTTTTAGACGCAACCGAGTTGACTATCGTTTCGAGATAACGAGGGCTAGGTTAGCAGACACTAGAGTAACAAACCTACAATATTTAGTATTTGTGAGTCAAAAATTAACAACTATTTTCCCTTTTATGGGAACCGCGTGCGAACATGTTCTATCACTGTTTTCTATTCTCTGATAGGACACGATCACCGGACGATTATTCTTGGCTATTGACATAAAAGTGTATAAAAATTGTTCGTTTGGAACAATAATCCTTTAGAGTTTCTACTGAAACAATTAGACTCCCTGTCCTCGTTTTCTCCTCGTTTTCTTTGAGTGATAGAAAAATTCTTTGCAAATTACACTAGTTGCAAAATAGCCTTTGAGCTTAACACGCCCGCGCAAAAATTGCTTGGTGCTCGACGGACTGCGAAAATAAATAGGGACTGCTCGTAGTCTAGCTCAAAGGCTATTTTGCAGTTTGTGTAATTTGTAAACGATTTGACCGTGACGTTATATTTTACAGGATAGTGTTAAAAGGTTGGAAGAGAATGTCGCTGACTGTGGCAGGATATCTGAAAAGTTGCTGTCCAAGTTTGGAAAGGTAATCTGTTAGAAATAAATCTTCTGATGCACAACTTCCATTTCTAGAAAAGAAAAAAGTCGTAATTACGCTTAAAGTTTAACATTTTTTTTTTGTACATTATTTTTCTTTGTAGAAAATCATTGAAGAACAGCTGCTGCTGAAGAGAATGGCTGATGTGTCTATTAACTTGTATGGCATGACTGCTGTGATCTCCAGAGCAACAAGATCCATCAATCAGGGACTACCAAGCGCCAGTCACGAGGTATGTTACAGTAGTAAGTCTGGCACGTAACTAACTGACTGACGGACGGACGGACTGACTGACTGAGTGAGTGAGTGACTGACTAACTGACTGACTGACGGACCGACTGACTGACTGACTGACTGACTGACTGACCGACTGACTAACTGACTGACTGACGGACGGACTGACTGATGGACGGACGGACTGATTACCTGACTGAAGGACGGCCTGACTGACGGACCGACTGGTGGACTGACTGACTGGCTGGCTAGCTGACTGATTGACTGATGGATGGACGGTCCGACTGACTGACGGAAAGATGGACTGGTGGATGCGCAATCTAACTGGATGACTAACTTACTGCCTGTTGGACTGATGCCAAACTGACTGAGTGACTGACTTGCTCTCTGACTGACTAACTAAATGACTGACCTAATGACTTAATGACTGACTCACTGTCTGATCGACTAACTGTCTGATTGCCTGACTCAGTTGATTAATGACGGACTAACTGACTAACTGACGGACTGACTGATGAATGACTGACTGTCTGAACATCTGACTGACTGACTGACTGACTGTATGTCTGTCTATCTGACTGAGTGACTGACTAGCTGACTGTTATTGACTTTTGAGTCATTCTTACATGTCTTATTCATTCGTTCTACAGGCACTGCTGGTAGATACAATATGTAAAGAAAAATACCACGCCAACAATGCTCTCTTCCAACAAGTCAAATCAGGTAAGAAACACATTAATTAACCTTCTATTTCCCAGAGTGGTCAATTTTAACTTCTTCCGAAAATATTAGTTCATTGTCAAGTAAACAGTTCGTGAGAATTACGGAAAATCATCAACTTATACATCATTTATCAAATCACAAAGAACTTGACGAGACCATCTCACTACGTGCGTTATTACAGAGGACAAGATTACTAAATTCTGTTAACTTTTAGACAGGGCAGTTTTCGTTACTATTGTTTGACGAGGTTGAAATTGCTTATACGAGTTTATCCGAAGATTCCAGAAACCCGAAGATGATCGTAATAGGGAGTTTGGCAAATATTTCCGAGGGGTCCCGAAGATTTCCGAAGATCACCCGATGGCTTTATCACACTAGCTCCCATTATGTTGTAAACAAGTAATCGCATGTTTTATCGTAAAGTGTGCAATGATACACGTGACATCGAATCCAGACCAACGCATCTTTTAATCTACATATGCACAGTCTCTGCCTTACGCCTTTTTACTGTCGATGTGTTTCCAGTGAAAATTTAACATTCTTACGTGTGGACAGAGCCTAACAAACCGTTATGTTCAGCAGTGCTCATTAACACAATTTTTTTCGCTTATCTTTCAGGTTCCAAGAAAAATGGAGACGAAGAATTGAAGAAAATCGCTGAAGATATTTTTAACAAAGGCGGGTGTGTTGCACCCCATACCTTGAATGTATGACAGCCGCATAATTTATTGGAGATGTACATAATTTTGTAAATATATTAAAAAATTCGTGTCGGAGCGAACACAAAATTCGAAAACTATTTTGAAGTTAAAATAGCGAAAGAGACAATTTCATGCATGAATGGAAGAATATAGTTGAGAAAAAGGCGGTAATGAAGGATTAATTCAGATGTTGTATATCTTATGTTTATAAAATAAACCTTTAAACTTTAATCTCTTGGCCTGAATGAATTATACTTCACACTTGAATCGCATTTGAGGCTGACTGAGTGGTTTCCCTCCTTCGTTCCCAGTTGTTCCCAGCACATTACCCATGCCCCCCACCCGCACCCGGCTAATTTAGTTTGTTCGAGCGTTTACACCCTGCGTCACCAGTGCAGTGCATTTTTATGTGCGTTCTTTCAAGCGTTCCCTGTGCGTTTTCTCGTGCGTTCCTCCCAACTTTCCTGATGCGTTGCATTATGCGTTCCACATACATTTCGCTGTACGCAACCGCGCGCATGTGTTACCCTCAGCTCGTACCCGGGCCGCTCGATCCGGAATCGCGCTAACCGCGACCACCTCTCCCAATTCATAGTATTCCCGCACGCCCCCCCATTTTATTTCAGTTTGTTTATTAATATCGCAAGAAAAATAATAAGCCATCAGTTCATTCTCACAGTTATTACCCTGCGACTGATGGAAAGATCTGGAAAATATCTTGCATAGCGGGTCCATGTACTGGAGGTAGTTACACCTGAATGAAGAATCGTCGACCCACGAAAAGCATAAACCAACGATGCGACCCAAATGTTTCCTGGCAAATCGGAAAAAATAATCGTCTCAACAGAGCAAACAAAAACATGTCGGTTGCATAAATCATGCCATTTAGACTCAAAGAAAGAAAATATCTTGATTATCAATAAAAGGCATACTAAGTTTACCAATGTTGTCTACCCAGAATACCATTGGGTCATATTGTTCATGGCTAGATGCTTTTCACAGGGTCAACGTTTCTTCAATCAGGTGTATACGCGCGTGGCAGGATCGCGCGCGAGGAACAATTTCCTCGCAAAGAAAGAAGCAGTTAATACGTTAGCGTGACGTTAGAAAGGGTTGCAAATATACAAACAAATATTTGTTTATAACACAATGTATTTCAAATTACTCCGAGAAATACCCTTGTTTGACGCAACATTTTTTATCATTCATTTGTAATTTTGCCTGGTACCCAAGACCTCTTGGCCGCGCGTGGGAATTGTGATTGTCAAGGCAACATGAAGCAGACAAAACACGGAAACAACTGCAAAGCTATGGGAAAAATTTGTTCTATTGTGTGTGCAAGATTGAAGAATGGTGAGTTAAAACCTTGAAGCAAGTTGCAAAGGTAAGACTTGAGTCCTTAATCAACTAAAATAAAAACTCGTAATTAACTTTTTACAGTATAATGTGGCAGTTAAATTTGTTCTCGTGAAGTCAGAGATAATTCGATTTGCATTTCACCCAAAATACTTTATTTCCCTTCGTTGTAAAGGCTTGGAAATTATCAGAATTCTGACAAAACACAAGTGACTTTAGTGTCGATTTCACCATTACCGCCATACTCGCTCCCAGGACCTTTGATATCTCTAAGTCGGCGGGGTCTTGGCACGAAAGACGATAGGAAAGAAATTCGAAAGATCAGCGGTTAGTCTATGATAAAGAACGGGTTTAATTTGTAAGTTGTCTAATGAATGAAGGAATATTGCACTAATGTAATGTCAAAATTAAAGTATTATTCCCCGCAAGAAGGAACGCAGGGAACATGCCACGGTGAACGTAGGGGGAACGCATTAAGAGGATACTCACGGGAACGCATCGGGGTTGCGTTTCGCGAAACTCAAGGGGGGGGGGGGGGGGGGCGCTTTGCGGAATAAACGTTAAACGCAAGGGGGACGCACAGGGAATTCAAGGAGAACGTATGCAGAAAAAGGTGAAGGTAACGCGGCAACAGACGAGCGAACACTACAAATTTCGAACAATTCTTTTGCAACTTTTGATGAATGTTCAGAGCATAACTTTGTAAAAGCAAAAACGGGAACAGGCGTTTCGGACAGGGTCGGATAGATATTCCCCAAAGGACTTGAGGCGCTTGAAAAAACAAAGACAACGTCCAATGCCGTGTGGGCGAGGGTTCTAGCACGAGGCACTGTTTTCACACAACACCTCTTTAACTATACATTTTATTCTTTACTCATTGAAGAATTTATTCCCTAACTTTCGTCCGCTCCGTCCGTTACGCGTTACCCTAACCCTAACCCTGATAGTTGGGTTTAGGAATAGGCTTTGGATTAGTGGTCAGGGACAGGGTAAGCCGAGTGGCATTTTATTCTTTATTAAGTTATCCCTAATTATTAGTAATTTCTATATTCTGTTCATCTTCGCATTTAAATACTGTGAATAATAACGGTTATCTCTCTCTTTTGATGAGAAGGGGATGGGGGGGGGGGGGGGGGGGGGGAAGGTCTCAACCCGAAAGGGGGTAGTTACTAAGTTACTATAGTTAGAGCGAAGCTCGTTCGAAATTATCAATCAACACATATAAAAGGAGACGTAGTAAACTGTTATAAGTATTTCTGTTTAATGACACATCCTCTAGAAAAGAAACAATTAAAAGTTAGAAACTTAAACTTCTTCATAAACCTTCTTGGCCTACTACCTTGGGAAATTGGGAGGGGCCTGGTAAGGAGGCTGTTTTTTTTGACATTGTTTTCGCGCAGATCCACATTTAAACTGTGGGTAATTGGTGCCATAAGGTCCTCCTCCCTTTCTATATCTAAGATGTTATTTATTTTTTAAATTGCATGTCGCTCAAAGTTGCAAAAGAAAGCGCCAAACTTTACTCATGCAATTCTGTATTGAGGCTTTAGGGTTGTTTCCATGACAATGCTTATGCAAAAAATGTAGCGCAAGAAAGCGCAAGCATGCAATAAGGCGGCTTTGTCACAAAAACTTGTGTTTTGCTTGTTGTTCATTGGCCTAATCTTAATTTCCATATTCATGACCACGCAGATCCGAGGAGTTGTTTGTCATCAGTCAGAGAAGTTCGCGGACGGGGCAGGATGTGAAGCGCTCCCTTCTTCACGAGAAGAAACTTTGAAGAAGAAACCTCGAAGGCAGCTTGGGGAAGCAGTTCTACACCGTTCTATAATATGGTAAGTTTCTATTTCTTGGTATTTAATTCATTTTAGAGCGAAATAGTTTCCAAAAAACTACTCCAAATCCGAAGACGAGCGCTTGCTGACTCGGTCGCTTCGAAGCTTTGGTAAAACGCCTTATGGCTTCAGCAATGAAGACTACAACTTGCAATAGAAAAGCAGTAACCATTTGAACTTTTTCGTCCAAAGTTTGACCCTAACTGTTTTATGAGGATATTTCATTTTCAAACTTTGTCTTGTCGAAGGGCATTTGCAGTTGCAATTCTCTATCAGCTATGCTCGCTTCTTTAAGTTTGCTTTAACTGTATTGGGTTTGTTCTTAATATCTTTTTCTTTCTTCTACTTTTAGAGAGAAAGTCGTAAAAGGGCAATTACTGTTGGACACGAGGAGTGGACCGATTCAAGCATTGGAAAGTCTAAAGCTGAAGTGGATATCACAGAGTTAAGAATTGCAATTGATTACTTAGTTAAACTGAAACCTTTCCGATAAGAAATGGCAGTCTCGTATAATAAAATTCGGCGCACTATACCAATAATTGCAGGTCAAGTTTATTTTTTTCTCGGCTGAATCGTTATTTGCATTTGAGACAAATTGAAGCGCGCCTAAAATCATGAACGGTCTATTGAAATTCTGCCATTTGTCGGAAAGGTTTTTCGCATGTCTTGAGCGATCACTGCACAAATCACTTTCACAAAACCCGTGAAAAAATTTGAAGTCAGAATGTAGTTTTAAACAAGAAAAGATAATCGCTGAAATTAGCATCTAATTGTCTTGTATCATTTCACGGGTTCATTCAAATCACTCTCGGATTTATTTACGGAATTAGTATTTTTTTCGCCTTTGTAATGTGCTTTTTCATGTGTTAAATTGTTATTTTTGTTAATTTTTTTTTTTGAAAGCTTCAAAACTGGTCGCTCAAGACTCGTGTGCTTTGAAAAATGTCGTTGTGTATTTTAAGGTGGCAATGCACGCTAAAATTAAGTCGTGTTAACAACTAGCGTTTTGTAAGTATTATTCACACGCTGAACATTTTAAAATTGCCTTGCTCTCAAAAACTTTTCAAAGAACTAATCTTTTACCAAGGCAAACTTTTAATTTGCGACCAGAATTGTGTATGACTGAAGGCAATGTCCTTGTCCAAAATTAATAAATGACTGGTCATACAAAAATTTTCAATCTTTTAACATGTATTTTTCTTTTATGTTTCTGATTATTTGCGATGGAAAAATTTTAATTTGTGACCAGAATTGTGTATGATTGAGGACAATGTCCTTGTCCAAAATTAATAGCTGGACATGTCAAATGTTTTCAATCTGGAACATAATTAATGTGAACTCGGCACAACTTTTAAAGACTTGCTTTATTTTCGAATCAAAATTAAAAGTCGGAAGTTTTGAGTTTTCTAACACTTAAATCACGAGGTTTTTCAGAGAAGAATTGAAAAATTACTGATTGTTCGCCTATTCGAGGCCGTTTATCCTTAAATTATAAATTTATTTCAAACTTACGTGGCAGGCCTGAATATTTGAAGCAATTACTGACATTAGACAACATTGAAACTTGAGTTTTGATTCTTCATTGAATTGGTACATCGAATGTAGTACACTGCGCGCAATTTAATATCGGCATCCATTGTATACTTGACATGCAGAGCCACCTTAAAATAACTTTAAGATTTCAGCGAGGTTGTAAAAATTTGTGTCTGGTTAACCGTGTATAGCGATTGAGTCGAAATGCAAATGATCGCTCGATTTGTTTTTTTTTTTTTTTTGTCGTGTAGGCATTTCTTTATTTTGTCTAAACTATATACCTGCCGTTCGCAATTGACAAACATTTTGAGCCAAAACTTTTACGGACGGCATAGAATAGCGATACATTTTGAAGTTCTTCTTGATAACCGGACATCGATCTTTAGAGCCTCGCTGAATTTATCCGAGCTCTCGTCAAAGCCAGTTTCTGAATGCTACACAGGATAAAACGCAAAATAGAACGCGCAAATGTTTTTTGTTTTTTTGAATTTTAATTCGTTTAAACAACTTTTAATCATTTATGCGACGATTATCAAATTGTTTGCACGGATGCTGCGCTTAAAAATTCGAGATATTTTTGCTTTGTCTTACTTGTCCTGTGTAGCAAACCGAAACGAATGGTCTTGATATGGCTCGATTAAATTTCTCGAAGGTAACTTGGCAAGCCATAAATACTTATTCAATTGGCTTATAATTACTCGGGGATGTTTTTTTTTTATCGGTTGAAATTTGACGGACGTTGCGGGATTTACTCGTGTGTAGGAGAAAACACATCAAATTTGCGTGGAGTTTTTCCTTTTTTCCAATACTCGTAACTTGCCAATGTTATCTTCTTGAAATGTATTTGTGTGATGATATCAGTGATGCCTTGAACGATGGGCAGCTGGAGATCTATCTACAGATATGAGACGAGCAGGTTAAAATTTGTACAAATGTAAAGTTTCTGCACACTTGTTTGAACATTGAGAAGGTTGCGACATTTTAGAATCGCTATAGTTAAGAGAGTTGTATTGCTGGGTCTCAAGTTACTCGGCTAAATAAACTTTTTTAAATATTTCGATTTAAAAGTGTTTTCACCGTCTCGATGTTGTGCAGAAACGTTGCAGTTGTAGAAATTTTAACTTGTTCTTCTCATTTCTGTTGATAGATTTCTAGCTGCTCGTCGTTTAAGGGCAAACTATTTAACAAGATATCATCATAAAATACACTATCTTGTGCACAAACAAGAGATTGCATTCAAACTTTATATCGTTTGTACAAACTTGTATAATCGCCATCAATTTTTTTCAACCAGTTTGTGTACAAGAAGGGGTATGTAATTTGTTTGGCGGGAAAAATTCAAGGGGTACCTCAATTAAAATTTTTGTCGAAAAAGTTGTCAGGGGAAACGCTGTGCAAATTTTTTCAAATTTTCCCGCCAAAAGTCTTAGTATATATAGGAGGAATTTTTTCTTGACACCTTTGTAATTAATTTAATTGAATTTCAATAAACTAATTAAAGTTTATTTGTAAACAATTGATTTTATATTATTTAATTAAAGATATTGTTGAGATCAATAAAAGAGACAAAAGAAGACCATAAAACGACTCTGAGTGTTGTTTACTTTATTGTGTGAATCAAATAATACTTTAATTATTAAAAGTTATAATACATAGTAATTAGAAATATTTACATCCGAAAAATTAAAAAAAAACGGCGCATGCGTATTTTGGGCGCCCGTATTTTTCTAAGTTTTTTGGCGGGAAAATTAAAATTTTTAACAAGGACTTACTGACAGTGATTTTGAAGAGGAAAATAAAAAAAGCGCCGCATGCGTATTTTAGGCACCCGTATTTTTTCTAAGTTTTTTGGCGGGAAAATTTAAAATTTTGGCATAGGTTACCTTGTAAACAAATTGAAGCAGTTAAGACTATGTTTACAAAAAATCATTTAATATTGTAAAATTCTAACTCGACAGAGAACAAGCTACATGACAATATTTCCTATAAAATTTACTACAGAAACAAATTTGAGCATTTTCGAGGCAATGTTCACTTGCTTTCGTGGAATAAGCTATGTCAAACTATTTGCTAGAAAAGTAATCATGAAATAATTGAGCATTTCAAGACAATGTTATACTTTTGTGGTAAAAGAATCGAGGAATGTAAATAACAATTTGGCAAACAGACAATCACGTAAATGCGAAGGCTCGCTACAAAAAATATTTTGCGAGGTAATATTAGGGCTTAATTTGTTAGCAAACAAGACAATTGGAATTAGTGAACAGCCCAGCAGAAACTTTTATGCGAAAGAGAAATAACTTAAACGATTCAAACAGAAGCCAAATAACGAAGACTGGAGTGTGTTGTTCGGTTTTTCCGTATTTCTGTCACTGGAATTATATCTAACATTCTGTCTTACTTTGCTCCCTTGTGTAACATTGCTCGCTCCAATGTTTTGCGGCCTCAAAAGTCTCGCCTTCAATTCCATGCCTCTAGTCCTTTTCTTCATTGCATTGCTTCCAGTGTGTAATGTCCTCGTCCCTTTCTTGTGTTGATCCTAAGTTCAGAAATACTGAAAGAAATAACAAAAAATTGATTTAGTAAGCATATTTTGCAATATATAACCAATAATTTGGTTTCAGCTTTCAAATTGGTTGCTTATGAAATAAACATCTCAAAACACATACAAGAGTGTAAATTTCTTCAGCAAAAACAACTATCTACTCTTGACAGAAAGCGAAAGCGAAAGCGATTTATTGTCAGCTGCATGCAGCAAAATAATAAATGTTTGTCCGTTCGATTTATTCACAACAGCCGCCATGATGTTTTTCACAATATTGTGCAAATTAGCCATGCGGTCTGGCAGAGGTAAACACGAGCTAACTTTGAAATTTTTTGGAAAATCAGATTGTCGACAGCACTCAGAATTTTGTATCAAAAGCGTATTATAGAGCTAGATAATAGACAACTGTTTTATCAAAACCAACATATGACAGATATTGTGAATACGAGCTGTACTAAATTTGTAAACGAAGATCGACAAATCATAATGCAGACTGAATTTTAAATCATCAAACCATCGAGAATTTATAAATTTTACCATCAACCACCAACGGAAAATATTATTATCGGTCGAGAGATATGAACTCACCCTTGTCCTGAAGGTGATGGAGTGACAATTTTCACGTTCAGCTCATCAGTTTAATTCATCACTGAAGCACCTGGGCACAGCAATACCAATCTACAAAGAGATCAAGAAATCAGTGTAAATGACGACGTTCTTAGAAATACAAACAAACAAATAAACAAATAAACAAACAAACAAACAAACAAACAAACGGCTTTGTTTACTGTCGAGTCACTGGCCAAAACAATATAAACTATATGACGTGGTATTTGCTTTGGGGCAAACCATGGTTCCTAAAAACGTGTCACGCACCCCTCCCACTCACCCTTCTACGCAACGTTGGGGGAGGGGAGGGACTGTGTGTCGCTGAAGAACACGAACAGAGAGCCCTGTGATTGACTTTAGTTTTACATCAGTCATTCTCAAACTGCTATTTTTTAGTAATGCTAATACTGATCTAGATCTAATGTCTCCATACAATATCAATACATTGTCCAGCAGGCCAGGTGATGAGAATAAAGATAATCATCAACTACAGGATAGTGCCTTGATCCAACACCACATTCTCACAACTAGCATCAAGGGAATGTCTGGCGATCACCAAAGAGAATTGATATTTAGATCTAGAGTTTCTAAATTAGTATAAGTTAGTTACCTGAGTGATCGTGTAACAGTTGGCCTCATTGGTTTTCCAGGTTAATCCTAATTCTTGTCGCTTTTCTGGAAAAAAGATGAGAAAAAATTAGCACTGATTTAGCATAAAACTCTTTTGCCCCCCACCCACCCATTTCTAATAAGCTCCCATCTGTAAGCTCCCTGTTATATAAGCCCCCCTCTCTCTTTTAAGCCTGCTCCCCCCCCCCCCTAGATAGTAAATCATAATAGTTTACGAACAAGGAAACCAGGCATTTTCTCGCTTTTAAAGGTATTCACCCATCACATACGGTTATTGTTGTTGCTATTTTGTAAAATTGTGTTACCAAACAACACTGGAAACATTGTAAAGTCCAATTTATGTATCTTGCTCCTTCTAAATAAATCACACCTTATTCAAAATACCAGTGTGTGTGTTGCTTTATGTGTACCCAAACGGATATATGATTTCAAATAATATAAGTCCCCCGTCTCCAACAAGCTTCCCTTCAAATCGGTCTTAACAAGAAATAAGCCCCTCCCCCTTCCCCTAGGGTATTGTTTTATCCATAATCTGAGCAGGTCTCTCTAAGACTCTCGTTTGAAAGATCTTTGATAACGACGTTTTGAACATTTTATGATTCGCATAGGTCAGGGCAGGTTTAATGTGAATTGAAAACCCGATGTTATACCATAAGAAAGAAATAAAGGCTGGCTAGAAGATCGGACCCACAATCAGTGTTAAAATCTTGGCACGTTTGCTGTTTTTTTTAAATGAAACATCAAAATATTCACTACCTCCCCCTCTCCCCGTTTACATTGTTGCGTAGCATGCAAAAAATTAATGTCTCCGATCGCTGCTATTTTTTCTTACAAACTGAAACGCTATGGACAAGGGGTTCGGCCGCATTGCGCTATCCAACATTGCAAGAGGGGATCGGGTTCGGTGTACCAAACTAAACGACAAATATCAAGGAGCTTTAGAAGTTGCCGTCTCTGACATGGTTTAAATTTTAACGAACCGTAATAATTTGATAGAAGGAATAACGTATTGAAGAAAACCAACCTTTGTAAACATCAGTGCAAAAAAATTGCCGGAGAATTTGATAGAATTCGTAGTAAATACCATCATCACGTTTTGTAATTTTTCTTCCACAAAATATTATGCATATCTGTATAATGAATTCCTGACTGAACAGAGGCTATTGATGTGACCCGGTCACAAATACTTCGATGAACAAGAATTTGAAACTTGACTATTTCTGACAAAACTTTATATAAAGCTTACGGTAAAATAAAAGCTTATTTATATCTACAATAAATAACGTTACTTAACTGTGTAGCTCTTACCTCGAGAAAGACTCCAAACCCATTTGGCACAAATTACGCTGTGTCCTCCATCTTGTCCAAAGCACGTGCTCAGTTCATAGTTTTCTTGAAGTGAAGCTCTTGTTGCAGCAATTTGTGCTTCATAACAGCTCCAAATGTAAAGACAATCTCCAACGGAAGCTTGATACATTTTAAGGCGAAGCCAAAGTTGGACTTCTTCAGTTAAGTTTAATTTTTTAACGTGGACGCTAAACCTTCGGTTCGAAGTGACAAATTTGTATAATTTGCAATTTAAATTTTCAAACTTTTGCGACCACGCACGGAATGATAATTGTTTTCGATCGCTATGCTAAGAAAGCAAAATGAATTTTCGACATAATGAAATCGATGGTTAATTTTTTAGAATAATTCTCTAGACAGAGTACATACGGTCAAATCTTCATAATTGTTTTATGAAAAAAAACAAAAAAAACTTGGCACTGAATACCACATTTCTTTTTTTTTTTTTTTTTCACCTAGTTTAGATTATTTTGTAATTGCAGTACAACATACAGACTGTATTATTGTAAGCTATCCACTCAGTATTTGTGCAGCGAGAATAATATATGGGAAACATCAGCTTGAAATCGCAAACAGTACCCTGTAATCAGCAAAACAGACTGATTGCTACAATTATTTTAACAAACTGAAATTGATCTGAGAAGCGATTCAGAGCCACGTTAAATTTATGAAAAAAATAAAATAAAGTGGAGCTGAATAGCACATTTAGCTTTTTTTTTCTGTAGTTTAGATTATTTTGTGGTAAGCAGTGTATATTAAAATGCAGACTATATATAACTGTTCGCATTTTTCCGATCCACTGTTTTGTACGGCGAAAATAATAGATCGATTTGCAGTTGCAAACACTGCTCTGCGTTCACGAGTAATATATTATTTAGATATAAGATCCTACCGTGCGCATTTTAAACTGACTGGTGTTTAAAACATGGGTATTAAAAAACCACCTTATAATAAACGGCGAGAAGTAACTGTTTAAAGATTTTAACTACCAACCGCAGCCGAGTTCACTATTCGCTCTTAGAAAACGAGGACTAGTAGTCTAATTCTTTTAATGGAAACGCTAAAGGATTGCAGTCCAAAATATATACTTTTAAGACAAAAATCAAGAAATATCGTACTTTCAAAGAGCAACGCGCGCGATTTTGTAATTATATAAAATGCTATGAAAGGAAATTCAGGCCAGAATATCAGATAAAACATTTTACGTGTTTCAAATGAGAAATGGTAATGCGAGAAACGCCTTTTGCATTCGTAAATAAGGCGAATTCAAAATTTTCACGAGTGTCTCACTTATAAAGATTTCTGTTCTTATTTTTTTTCTCTGCGTCATCGGCGGAAATGCGTTTCAGCCAATCACATTGCGCGTAGTATCACTTTTGTCGCTATTTGACCGCTCGTTTCACGAAACTCTCGCAGCGAGGACTGTTACCAGTAGAATTAGACGACCCTTAGAATACAGTAAAGACATTGAAAAATAGCTGCCCTGAATTAAATCGCAGAAATTTGTCAACGGTTCAGAATGTTACTGGTGCTTTCGAACATAAATTTGGAAAACACTCCTTTAATTCAATTCTTTTGAAACTTTAATGGCAGATGGGCGCACTCAAAGTTTGTTCATTGTCCCGTTTGAGGATGTTATATTACTGTCAACAGTAGATTTTCTCTGGTTATTTCCAATTATGTATTAGAGAACATCTTTTAGTAAGATATCGAACAATTCTCGAGATAATATCAATTGCAGTTAGCGGCGCCGGAGCGGAGATCACTCCATGTGTTTCTCTGTTTCAACTTTCAGATACCGCTATTGTGTTTGTGTTCGAAAATACTGAGTACGTTCGACAAATTTCCTGTCAACTGATCTCACACAATGCGCCTTAATCTGCGGTTGATTGCTTCAGTTTGTGCTCAGAGAAGAAAAAAAAAACTGACGAAAAATTGGATGGCAAAACATTATAGGAAATCTTCACTGAATGACGTCACTTGCGACGGAAATTACTCACTTTGCATGGAAATCTCTTTCCAAACACTCAAACCCAAAACAATTGCCAGGAAAGTTACAAAATGCAAAAATTTACATGCCAGTAAAATAACATGAATTTAAGACATTAGAAGCTGTTACATTTGCGCTGCCGAGCGAGTGCAAAGAAGTACAGTTTTGACAAGAAGAAGACGGCACCGTCAGAAAACCCGCCAAACCAGAACCAACCTATCAAGAAACTCATTCTGTCAAGCCATCCTTGACGGTGACTACAATGACTACAGAATCACCCGGCGCCAATTCCTCAAGCGAAACCAGGTCAGTGTTTTATTGCCCGAAGTTACCACACTTCGTATCGGACTTAAATCACACAACCTCTCTTAAAATTGTTCTTGCCGTCACGATCATTGCTTGTCCTGTCACCATTCTGTTAAACCTCTTGGTGATAATAGCAGTGAAGACGAGAAGAAAACTGAAAAAGATTGAAACTTCCTGTTGTCTAGTTTGGCTGTGGTTGATTTTTTGGTGGGTGCTATATCCATGCCACTGACCATCGCTTTCAACGCGTTAGTTCTACAGAGAGTTTTATTTGAGGATGTTATCTGTACGATAGGCATCATCAGTGACTCTACACTGTACACTGTTTACCTTACATCGTTTTTACATTTGCTGCTAATTTCTTGGGAGAGGTATGTGGCGGTAGCAAAATGGATAAAGTACAAGATTATTGTTACAAGACAACGCGTAAAGAAGTACATGGGAGTTGCTTGGCTGTCGTCAATACTAATGTGTGCACCAGTGATTATAATTGAAACCGTTTGGGTCCGTCATTATAATTATAAACTTTCATTAGACATCCATGCTATAAAAGGTACTTTCTGGGTTGTATGCTTGGCTGTTAAAGTATATTATTACATAAAAGTTTACCTTGCAGTTCGGAAATGGACCCGAACACGGCTGATACTCACAGTGCCCGTGAATGCTCTTGTCAAAGTGAAGCGAGAAAGCAAGACTGTTTATACAACTTTCTGGTTGACACTTTTCGCCGGCCGGTATCTCCGGCCTTCCGAGCGTTCTCTTTACTTTGTCTATCCCTTCGCTAGAGTGTCGCCTTTATTCCGCGAGATTTTTATTTTTCGATGGGCAGAAACAATACTTCAGTTAAACTCTCTCGTCAATCCATTATTATACTGGTGCAGAAATCGCCGCTTTAGGGAAGCTGCTCTGGAGCTGCTAAGGTGCAGAAAACCTCAGAGAATCCAGCCAACAGTAAGCGCTTTGCGTTGAATCAGGCGCCATCGCTATTCCGTGGCATCGCTAGATGTTGAAGAGCTTCAAATTTGCCAAAAACGCCCCCGCCTGATAAGATACGAATCCGAACTTTGCGATGCTGTGCTGTGTTCGGATAAACGAAACGAAAGACCCATATCAGCTCCATCGGTGTTAACAAACGAAAAGGTCTTCACACAACAATACAACAAACAAATTGTAACAGTTCAGATTGAAATTGCGCCAAGAAAGAAACGAATTCAGCGTAATTCTGAATTACCGAAAGATACTACGGAATTTAAATTGGGATCGCAACATCAAATCGGTGGTGAAATTGTGCGATCAACGTCGCTGCATGCAAACTCCTTCGTCACATTAACAAACTGTCATCAAAATGCGGCCGAGAAGAATGTCCGAAGATCTAAGTCAGTGCCAACATTACCAACAATTTTTAACGCATCGGACCTGAATGAACTAATTGTTGCTGTCTGAGCAAAGGTTCTAAGGGAATCTTTTTGCTGCGTCGGCGGGCAAGCACATATTTGATTACCAACTGGAAGTTTAGGGAAACGGGTAGAGTGAAAGGCCGATAACTAACAATTATGATAATAATAAGAGCTTTATTTAAAGCGAAATCGGAGATCAGTTCATAGAGGACTTTGTATCATCTTTGAAAACTCGCAAAAATAAAATCCCGGTATTCTGCTATCAAAACCGTTTGCCAATTCACAGAGTTTTGACTAGATGGTCTAGATGCAGATTTTATCAGGTCGATCATTTTCTTCTTGTAAGGAACAAACCAAACAAAACGATAAGCATATTTGACCGAGCTTGGCCGTCTGTATTGGAGAATCTTGATTCCGTTCGTGCTAACCTCGTTCAAGATTCACCCTAGCCTGCATAGCTGGCGCTTTTGTTGGGGTAAACGCGCGCGCGAGTAAGTTCCTCGCGACCTCACGGCTTACTCGCGCGGCCGTTAACCCCAACAAAAAGCGCCAGCTATACAGGCTAGATTAACCCATACAGACCTTCTATTTAAACAGAGATCATGGTACAACAGTTTGTATATCAAGTCACTTTTCCTTATAAATCTTTTTCTATTGATTTTTTTTGTCTGATTTCACACTGATTATGAACTGTACCCATTTATAAATTACATGTAAAATTACTAACTACTGCAACCTTAATAAGGTTAGCATACTCAAAGTAATTTAAAAGTTGGCTCCGCAAAGATCAGCTTAGTTTTTTATTCCTTACAGCTAGCGAAGAAAAAAAAAAGTAGAACTGTCATTTCACGATGGTAATTATCCCACAATTAAACTTCTGTTTAGGGTAATTTATGCAACATTGGTTTAGCCTGTGTAGCAAGCGTTCCCGTGCGAGCGAAGTGCTGTGTCCTGTGTCGCGTGCGAGCGAAGATTCAGGTCGTGCTAAAATTGGGGAAATTTTTGCTCTCGCCCCAATTTTCGCGCGACGAGAATCTTCACTCGCACGCGACACAGCACTTCGCTCGCTTGGGAACGCTTGCTACACAGGCTAACATTGGCTTACTGTAAACTGACAGAAGGTATGGTTAATCTTAGAGCAATTTGACATAAATACTTGGAGGTACTGCTCCGCGTACACTCTCCCATCCCAGGAGAGTAAAAATTATTTTACCCCCACCGCGCTTAAGAAAACCAGGTTTAACTGTCAGCCTCTCGAGTCATTGACCCCCAAAAGACCAACTAGCTAGTTTATAATCTGAAAGTATTAGAATGTCGATATATGCTCATTTCACAGTCAGCCTGTCTGTTCTCAGTGTGGGCCTGGATCCACTTTTGGCGCAGCTGAGGTCTCAGCGAAAAAGTGATCTTTAAGACAATGTTCTTGGTTTTCTCTTTGTACTTTTCTTGTATGAACCTTATACAAACACAAAGGGTTCCTCCTAAAACAGTGTTATTACAGTAATATTGTGAGTGATCCAACATCTTCGTCCAAAGACATTAAAGTTGAACTACCTTGTACATTGTAATAAACATGCAGTACCGCATGAAAATACTCCATAGCTTTCATTAATGGACACACACACAAGAGTTTCCCCCCTGCCTTTGTCGAGCAATAACATTCTTCATCTCCGTGTGCATTTAGACAGTTGGTTTTCCTATATAGCGCCGAACATTTGAAAGAACCCCCTAAAAGTTACCAAAATCTCGTATCGTGTGTGTGGCTTGGATTTGTTTCACCTCTAAGAAGTTCCGCAAATCAGTTCCTGTAGCAATTTTTCTGGCTAAATACACTAAAATGTACCGGAATAACTCTTACTCTTGTAGATTTAAACACACTTAGGCGGTTACCCCCGTCAATTTTATATGGTAAATAAATCCTTCCTGGGGAGGGAGGGCGCGATTCCGTCCCCAGTTCGTAACTCCAAAGTATAAAAAAACGTAAAAAAAACTACCATATAACACAGAGGGTGTATAGAACGTCCAAATACTTTTCCATCAAGGTCGACAACGTAACGTGATGACGTCATATGACGTAGGGATTACGTCATGGTTTCTGAACAGCCGCCATCTTGGATCCTCCGTCCTGGATTTCTTGATTTTCTCATCAGAAAAACACCCAAAACCGACTAAATTCAACATTTTGGAATAACATCTATGTCATCTATGATTAAACAATGACCATATTTTCGCAAAATCTACTGCCCTTTGAGTCGATTTTCCCTGAAATTTCAAAATGTGACGTTAACGCCAGTCTCGCGAAATTTTAAAACTCACGCAAATTATTGTGAATAAGGTATCTCGTGATTACTGCAAAATGCTTTATTCATTCATTTATTTATTTATTTAATTATTTATTTATTTATTTATTTATTTATTTATTTATTTATTTATTTATTTATTTATGCCTTGACTAATAAAAAAGTGCCTAAAGAAATTTGACAGACCTCAGTTCTGATACAATGTTTTGATAGGAAAGTTTCAATAAGGACTAATCTTACCTCAGTTGAACAAAAATTACTCTAATCTATGTCTTTTTGTACAAACAAGACTGTATCTGCAGCATTCTCATAGAATCATGAATTCCACCGATTAATTAACAGTTGTTGGGATCTATTGAAACAAACTTAAAAAGTACCAGCGCAAGGTGATCCTGAAGTCTTCAAAAGTGAGCCAAGAAAAAGCGTGTTACATCGACGAACGCTTCGTTTTCAAGCAATTCCAGATTAAATGTAAGAAACAACAAATGAAAACCACGGAAAACCACGTGAATCAAATTGCTTCTCACTAGCAAATCATAGCACGCTCTGATCGCTAGCTAAACCTAACTACAAAAAGCTCATTAAAAGAACACGTTCTACTCACATAAGGAGTTGAAGTGATTCAAAGCAGCTGCCTGACCATCTTGCCTCACGCCTTATGCAATATTCCGGATGTAACAAAAAAAATTTAAAACGAAAGACTCCTTCCGAACAAAGATCTTTGCTGTCTAAAGCAATCCATTATCTGTACCTTTAACAACGTACCGAGTTAATTTCCCGGGTTAATTTTAAAATTGGGAGACTTCCACCTTCATTGGACTTAATGGAGAATATAGAAAGCTAGATTAGCACACTTCTTCCCCGACCTAGCGCCCGCAACTAGAATTAAAAAAGAAACGGGTTCGATCGGTGAACGCTAGAGACTGGGGTAAACAGACAAAAAAAGAGGAGGATTTTGCGGGGAGGGGGGGAAGGGGGGGAGGTGTTGTCTGAGAAAGGCCCAAACAGTATAAATTTGAGATAACTGCAGTATTAAGGGTAATATCTTATGCAAAGTGAGCGAAACAATCACCAGTGCCCTTAAAAAAATGGAATTTCACATATTTGCTTAATTCTTACAAGGTGCCTTTTATCAAATCAGGTTAGATTTATGTATTTAGTTCTTTCATAGAGTATCAGTGAGTGTTAGACTCGGTTTAGGCCTGGGACTAAATGGTAAGAATCACGTGATATAATGTACACACTGGGGGGCAAGGGCGGATGAACAACAACTTCGAACAACACCCAACGCATTGAAAAAACAACAAATACAAATTCAGACTCTTACTCTTCTAACCATGTTCAAAAAAAGCGAAAAGGACGACCGAAAAACTGCGATGACCGCACTAAAGAAGAAACAGGGCGAGATAGAAGAGAAGAAACCTAAGCCAGCCAAAGTAGGAGAATCCGTGGAAATCTTAGCTCCATCAAATGACAAAAACTTGAAAATGATTAAGTACTATAATCCCAAGAACGTGAGTGGACACATTTGTAAAATAATCACACCTTTTCTATAGTATTTAAAACTTTTGATTTGTGTGCTAACCCGTAGGTTGCTTTATTCTAGATAACCAAAGCCGTCAAAGACAACTTTCGAAAGCAGCTAAATATCGAAATGTTTGAATTAAAAGCAGCTCCAACCATTCATGATGAATATCGTCATGATAGTACTAAACTCGGTAAAGCCTGGGATAACCTTCTCTCCGAAAGAATAGAGGAAAATGAGACAAGTACCGCGCTTAATGATCAAGTGGTAGGTAGGTAGGTAAAACTTTATTTATGCAGGGTGGTCGATTTGTTATTCATACTCCTTAAGGAAGTCTTTGGTATAGACCTTTTGGTAAGCCATATGCAATTGTATGGCTACATGTATAGTAAGGAGGAATCATCGCCTCAAGTTTATTACTGGCAAGGTGACGCTGATGCAGTAGGCTGGTATGAAAACAAGAACACGGAAGAGCACGGATATGTCATTGTGGATTGGAAAGTCGTCGAACTACTGAATTACTGGGAGAAGGATAAGAACGCATTTGGAAAGCACCTTTACCAGTGCTTGGTGTATGCGAGGCTCCTTCAGCTACATTTGAAACTCAAGTACCTACCATCCATCCTGATAGTACCCATCTCCAACAACGGTAGCGTTTTTCCTTAAAAACGGAGTAATGACATTTTCCCAGGTTTTTATTCTAAATTTAAATTGATGAAATATAGCTAATTGAGTTGGTTTCTCGATTGTTTATACTTTGTACACCTTTATCTGTCCAGGAGTTGAACCGAAGAAATAGCGATTGTACACAACTTCTGTTTCTCCATGAGGCGTAGTTTCGTTAAGTGTCTTTAGCTACAAGTTGTTTTGACCAACTGTTTGTTCAATGACTTTGTAAACCATGCAAGGACCACTTCAACAAACAGGAGCCAAAAGTAGCTGTATCTTTGTGTAGATGAGGATCAGCAGTAGACTTAAACAAAGAAACTTTAAAATGCAAGGCTAATCGAACAGCTGTAAAAAGGTATATTTTATATTTTACTAAGCCCAATATTTCGGATAGACAACACTATCCTTCATCCTTCACTTAGCATTTTATGTCCCTGATGAAGGATAGTTTTGTCTATCCGAAATATTGGGCTAAGCAGAATATACCTTTTTACAGCTGTTCGATCAGCCTTGCATTTTAAATTTCTTTGTTTGTTCAATATTTGGTTGCCAGGTAGCCATTGTCTAGTCAATTTTAGCTGCTAGGTAACCATTGTCTAAGCAATTTGGTTGCTAGGTAGCCATTGTCTAGTCAATGTGGTTGTTAGGTAGCCACTGTCTAGTCAGTCGTTAATATATCTTGTAAAGCTCGTGACATGGAGCTTCTTTTTCAGTCAACATTGTAAGAGGGAGAATACAGAGCTTAACCACTGATCAACAAATGAGCGAGTTTGTCAGAGAACAAGGCAGAAACTAACAAGTTGAGAAATAAGGCGAATTATGTTGTGTGCTAACCACAGGCATCCCAAACTCACGATTCGATCAATTTACGTAAGCGTGTCGAGTGGGACGTGATTACCTGAAGTACCCGGTGTTGTGTTACAATTCAGGCTGTTGAGAATTTGAGTGCTCTATAAGACATTGTATGGAGCTTAAAATAACGTGGAATAAAATCTCACAACGAAATAAAATTTTACCTTCTTTTCAATAAAATAAACAAATGTACTCACTTTGCTTGGTTTCTGTTGTCCTCTTGGCCGGTTTAAATTACGCCAGCGGAAAACGCCAGCGCAAATAAATTGCAAAATGACCCGTACACGTCGCCACGTCACCTGTTTCGGGAAGCAAGAAGACAGTGTCAGCATATCGGATCTAAGAAGACCTATGGTCCAAAAATAGGGGTCATGAATGGTCCCTCAAAATTTTTCAGTGCTTGCAAAATTAGGCTTCTGCTCGAAATGCTCGCAAAATTTTAGTGGTGCTCGTTTGCTCGTGCTTACATGTTTAATTTTTACAAGGCTCGCATGCTTTAGGGGAAGCACAACGTCAAAAAGAAAACTCGTCTAAACGGCTTTAAACCCACTCCAGAACCACAGGAATGTCAAAATAACGCAAGATAAACATAAGGTAAGACATTTTTATTCAAATCTTTCATACAAGTACTATTTAGAGCAATTTTCAAAGTATTCTCATACATTGTCTTAAAATCAAATACAACGTCTGGGCCGCCTGTGACACGACAAGCTTACGATCGAGAGGCCTACGACATGACGTAGGACCATTTACACGCGCGCGTGTCTATCATAAGGATGTGGTAGGTTGATTTACACGACGCGGTGATTCGTGTTGTAGTCATGGCGTAAGCTTGTCGCATGTAAGAAATTCGTACCAAGTAAATCGCCCTTTAAAGAGCCTTGTGTTTAAGTTGTGGGCAATGCGTAGAGACGGTACTGGTGCGAGCGTGCGTACTTTGAGATTGCAAAATGCATAGATATTTTGCCATAAGTTGTCATAACTGTGCCAGTTGGCTTGAACAACAGACAACGTCGATAAAATCACAGCAATCTTCTCAAAGGCAGCACTTGAACAACGTCTGCAAAACGTTATGCACTCTTCCATGTGACAGAAGCCTCGATGTCATGTGTCAAACATGAGACAAATTTTCAACTTCCGGTTTTGAATGTCCCTGTTATAAACGTGGCGCGCACGCGTGATACGCAATCCGCTGGTCACTGTCAAGATTAGTGTTGCGGGCCTCTTGGGCTCGCAATAATAATGTACACACTGGGGGGCAAGGGCGGATGAACAATATCTTCGAACAACACCCAACGCGTTGAAAAAACAGCAAATACAAATTCAGACTCTTACTCTTCTAACCACGTCTGCGATGGAAATCGAACATGACAAAAGAACCGCACTAAAGAAGAAACAGGGCGAGATAGAAGAGAAGAAACCTAAGCCAGCCAAAGTAGGAGAATCCGTGGAAATCTTAGCTCCATCAAATGACAAAAACTTGAAAATGATTAAGTACTATAATCCCAAGAACGTGAGTGGACACATTTGTAAAATAATCACACCTTTTCTATAGTATTTAAAACTTTTGATTTGTGTGCTAACCCATAGTTTGCTTTATTCTAGATAACCAAAGCCGTCAAAGACAACTTTCGAAAGCAGCTAAATATCGAAATGTTTGAATTAAAAGCAGCTCCAACCATTCATGATGAATATCGTAATGATAGTACTAAAGTCGGTAAAGCCTGGGATAACCTTCTCTCCAAAAGAATAGAGGAAAATAAGGCAAGTACCGCGCTTAATGATGAAGTGGCCGATTTGTTCATACTCCTTAAGAAAGCCTTTGGTATAGACCTTTTGGTAAGCCATATGCAATTGTATGGCTACATGTATAGTGAGAAGGAATCATCGCCTCAAGTTTATTACTGGGAAGGTGAGGCTGATGCAGTAGGCTGGTATGAAAACAAGACCACAAAAAAGCACGAATATGTCATTGTGGATTGGAAAGTCGTCGAACTACTGAATTATTGGGCGAAGGATAAGAACGCATTTGGAAAGCACCTTCACCAGTGCTTGGTGTATGCGAAGCTCCTTCAGCTACACTTGGAAGTCGATTACCTACCATCCATCCTGATAGTACCCATCTCCAATAATAATGGCAAAGACATCCAACCTGGTTTTTTCCGGGGTTATCCAAAGGATTGCACAAGCGCAATGGAACAGTTCTCGTGGTCTCTCAAGCAGCCCAAGCCTCCACAGAAAATCTATGCGAAGTGGCCTTTCAACTCCAAGGAATTGAAGGAGGACGTCGTCGTTGATGAAGAAATGTCATTAAAAGTTCTCTTTGCTGATGGGGCTAAGGTAAAGGACTTACTTCAGGCTTTCGATTTTAACGCACTGAAAGTAGTAAAAGAAACGAAAGAAGAGTAAAACTGGGTTATTTTGCTCGATTTGTTAGCTCACTTGACGGATTTCGACACTAATTTCAGTAATTTCGGCGAATCGTTTTCAGAATATCGGTTAAAAAGTTGACTAGTTCTTTCGAAATTTTACAGATGGACCGTCGCTTTCTAGTTACTCTTTTATTGGATCAACTTAAGCGTTACCCGGCAAGAACCTTCCTCTGATAATGCGAACGTTCTAATTTTTAATGTAGAATAGGCGCGCCATCTATTCTATTATTTTGGGTAGTTTCAGCAGACGTTCGAAATTTGCATATCGACTGTAGAAACATAAGGAAACTGTAATTGAAATTGTTGTTTTGACATTCAATTTCCGCAATCACAATGCAGATGCATATATTTTGTTCCTTTTTAATAGCATCGATCCATATTCTGTTACCGGGGTCACAAAGTTAACCAATCACAAAGCAGAACGGGAACAATAGATTTCAACATTTTTTACTTCAGCCAATGAAATGCCGAGTACAGAACAATGAGTCTGGGTGACCCAGGTAACAGTCGCCGCACTGTAAAGCATTTCACATATAAGAACAAACTTGATCAAAATTTTTTGACGGCTCGAAATAGCTAAAAACATCCATTTTCTTTTTAAAGTAAGATGCGGTGTCAAGAAACTTTATTATTAGAAGGCGAAAGACGGAGTTTAACCATACACGTCGCGTCGTTAATCACACGGCTGTCAAATATGGTCTGATCCCAGCTCAGGCGGAACTCACGAGCCATAAAAAACGTTTAATGTTAGATAGGTGTCCCCAATTAGTTTTTACTTGTAAAAACTAAAACGACTGACACAATAAAGTTATTATTATTATTATTACACCTAATTGCAATAACGTTGTACAGTAATATTAAAAAGAAAAACTGGAAAAAGCCACTAGGAATTAATCAGCTTAATCATCATAGATGGCAGCATTTCCAGGAAACTTACGAATTTAAACCTGTACACATATTAATCATGTTAAAAGATTTACGTTACATTTTGAGGCGTTTTGAGGCCGTTTTTTGAGGGTATTTCAAAATTAAAACGTTGTAATGTCTAATTAATTACTAAAAATAATTGTTAATGTTTCTAAATGACGCTAAATGGCGGTATAAAATGCACCGACGTTTCGGCAATACTGCCTTCTTCAGTGTGGCACGAAGAAATAACGAGTTCGTTATTTGTAGTCGTGTGCCATTTTGAAAATGTTTTGAAAATGTTACTGGCACGCGCCAAAAATTTGCGCGCGCGTGTAATTCATATGAAAGAAAAGTCGCGATTCCACCAAACTCATCTTTTCTTTTTTTTCAGAATGGCACACGACTACAAATAACGAACTCGTTATTTCTTCGTGCCACCCTGAAGAAGTCAGGTGCATTTTATTCCGCCATTTAGCGTCATTTAGAAACATTAACAATTATTTTTAGCATAAAAGACGCTACGCAGTTTTCAACTATTATTATCTAATTAATTCCTATTTGCCGTTTTTCATTTTGCTTTTTTCTATGACAACTTTACTGCAATTATAAGTAAGTAAGTAAGTAAGTAAGTAAGTAAGTAAGTAAGTAAGTAAGTAAGTAAGTAAGTAAGTAAGTAAGTAAGTAAGTAAGTAAGTAAGAAAGTAAGAAAGTAAGTAAGTAAGTAAGTAAGTAAGTAAGTAAGTAAGTAAGTAAGTAAGTAAGTAAGTAAGTAAGTAAGTAAGTAAGTAAGTAAGTAAGTAAGTAAGTAAGTAAGTAAGTAAGTAAGTAAGTAAGTAAGTAAGTAAGTAAGTAAGTAAGTAAGTAAGTAAGTAAGTAAGTAAGTAAGTAAGTAAGTAAGTAAGTAAGTAAGTAAGTAAGTAAGTAAGTAAGTAAGTAAGTAAGTAAGTAAGTAAGTAAGTAAGTAAGTAAGTAAGTAAGTAAGTAAGTAAGTAAGTAAGTAAGTAAGTAAGTAAGTAAGTAAGTAAGTAAGTAAGTAAGTAAGTAAGTAAGTAAGTAAGTAAGTAAGTAAGTAAGTAAGTAAGTAAGTAAGTAAGTAAGTAAGTAAGTAAGTAAGTAAGTAAGTAAGTAAGTAAGTAAGTAAGTAAGTAAGTAAGTAAGTAAGTAAGTAAGTAAGTAAGTAAGTAAGTAAGTAAGTAAGTAAGTAAGTAAGTAAGTAAGTAAGTAAGTAAGTAAGTAAGTAAGTAAGTAAGTAAGTAAGTAAGTAAGTAAGTAAGTAAGTAAGTAAGTAAGTAAGTAAGTAAGTAAGTAAGTAAGTAAGTAAGTAAGTAAGTAAGTAAGTAAGTAAGTAAGTAAGTAAGTAAGTAAGTAAGTAAGTAAGTAAGTAAGTAAGTAAGTAAGTAAGTAAGTAAGTAAGTAAGTAAGTAAGTAAGTAAGTAAGTAAGTAAGTAAGTAAGTAAGTAAGTAAGTAAGTAAGTAAGTAAGTAAGTAAGTAAGTAAGTAAGTAAGTAAGTAAGTAAGTAAGTAAGTAAGTAAGTAAGTAAGTAAGTAAGTAAGTAAGTAAGTAAGTAAGTAAGTAAGTAAGTAAGTAAGTAAGTAAGTCGTTGTTTTGACCAAGATTAATGGAAAAATAAATTTTCCTGTGCTGCGTGGCACTTTAAAAATACAAAAAAGTTCTCACTAAATGAGTGTTAAGTGCCTTGGAAAACGTTTATAGGTCCATACGTTTCGGGCTTAGCCCTTCATCAGTGGAAGTTAAGACCGACTGTTTGCTCAATATTTGGTTGCCAGGTAGCCATTGTCTTGTCAATTTGGTTGCTAAGTAAACATTGTCTTGTTAATTTGGTTGCTATGTAGCGATTGTCTAGTCAATTTGGTTGCTAGGTAGCCATTGTCCAGTCAGTCGTTAATATCTTGTAAAGCTCTTGTGACATAATGCTTCTTTTTCAGTCAAAATTGTAAAAGGGAGAATACTGAGCTAAACAACTGATCAACGTATGTGCAAGTTTGTAACAACGCGGAAACCAATAAAAAAGTTGAGGAATAACGCGAATCGTTTTATTATGTGCAACCTGGCTAATTCTGTGCTTAATTTTAAATCTTAGCGCAAAGAACTGTCTCAAAAAGGATGGGAGGGGCTCCCTGTCGGATGAGTCCAGATTCCCCAGGGGAGTAGGCTGATGCAAACCCATGCGGCGTTTGGAAATCGGATGTCCAAAAATTCCCTCAAAATTTGATTTTTAAATATTTTCTCTCATAAGGTACCTGGCAAAACATTTAACAGACAAGATTGGAGGGCCGGCGGCCGTATATTTACTTGAAAGCGTGGAGTTTCACACATCGGGATTGCTGCGATTGCCCATTTTTGATCCGTTGCTCTGGAGTCGTTTGTGATTCGATGAATTTCAATGGCTTTTCTTCGAATTCAAAACTCAATTCGTTTCGTCTAGGATGTACAGTATAATACGTAACCGCATTAGATCGTGAATGTAGTTATTCTTTGGTCTTTCTTGTTCCCCTAAAACTAATTTCTTAAATTTTTCGCGGAAAAAACTGAACGAATTGTTTCTGATACCTTGTTAATGAAGCTAATAAGGGGAAAAGTCCTTTTCTTATGAAGGTTATCATACGTAACGTTGTTTAGAAAAAAAAAGCAATGAAATTTTTGTGTTTACATTGTGAGAACGAACAGCACACTTTATTACACAGAAAACGGTACGATGTGTATACTACAAACATGATAAGGTTACCAGGCAAAAAATTCTGTTTACTACAATCTTAAAATTGAATGTTCAGCTGTTCTTTTTACTAATCATTTATGAAGATCAGCTCTAACAGCTAACGTAGAAAAAGATGTTTGAACCGTTTCCCACCCACAATTAAACTGCTGTTTAGGGTTAATTATGCAACACTGGCTTACTGCAAGCCGACAGTAAGCTTGGTTTAACTTTGACGACTATGGGCTAACGGCCAGCCAACATTCTTGATTAAAGGTAATTTATAATTAGCAGTATATTGGGGTATAGTTTACGTCCAACTAACCTAACGTGAATATTTTTCGAAGCATATATGTCAAAATATGAGCTACAAGACACACGATCGCATTCTAACGTCTACAATAAGTGAAACAACTCTGTTCACACTTGGCATCAGCACACCCTTAAGCTACTTTTCAGAACTTTGAGCTACACAGCTAAAGCTATCATTGTTACTTAAGTGAAAATTCAAGTTCTTAATTATATTTTACAATGTATAATGAAAATAACACTGCAAGCAATTCCCAAAAACAATCCCTGAGCAGGTCAGTTGGGTTAGGATACACAACATTGCATAGCAATCTGATTATATCTGTCGAGATTTAAAATCCGCGAATCACAGGCTGATTGGTTCTCTGTGAAGAAAATTTGACATTAATCCAATGACCACAAACAAATAAAGAAACTTTGACTCTAAACAGTATACTTAGATATATTGAACTGTATAGAATAATCAAACACACAAAAACAACTTCACTATGTCCCTTAAGACTGCAAAACGGAGATCATCCATACCTTATGACTATAATGTACTTGAAAAATTCACTTATCATTCTAACAGATTTGTTCACACCAGTTGTTTGTTGATATTTACTTTTTACAATAAAAGTCAATATCCTCTATTTAAGCATTATTCTGAAAAGCTCCAAATATCCCTTGACTGTCTAAAGGGAACCCAAGCATATAAGTTTGGCTTTGTAGAACATTTCTTGACAAATGGCAGGAACCCATTAGGAAACCTGCACAAGTCTTCCTACGTTTAGTTCAAAAAAATTATGTTTACATTCCGTAAATTAAGGGAACATTCGGCCTTCAAACACCCAATGATGCCCTCCTTAAAGTTCAATCACGGATCTATCAAAGCAATTTAGCTTCTGTTTTTAACTATTTATGGTTAGTCTTCAGTTGGTGGTTTGTATTAAACTTGAACGAAACGCAACGTAATGATTTTGACAGGAAGCCAGGCTAGGGTGGCTCTGCTAAGCCTGGGACCCAGTCTCAGCACCAGACTCTTGATCCGAGCGGGTGAATACCATAATGCTCTTCATTTTCCATGCTGTTCAGAGGCAAGGTTGCGAGTTGATACAAAGATGTCAGCTGGCTTCAATACATTGAAGCTCAACTCACAGCCTGGGGTGCCTGTGGTACTGAACAGACATGGTAGGCCTGTGGCTGGAGGGCACACAGCTTAGTAGCTTGATTCCGGCACTCTAGGAATGCTCAGCTACAGCTGTGTCACACCACTCTGCAGGAAGTCATGACTAAAATTGATACTGCAACGTAAGGTGAAATCGAGGAGACTGGGATCGCACACCATACTTGGAAAGAAGGGGTATCTCTGATATCAACACCACCACGACACACAGAATTTTGTCACCAGCCCATCGGGACACCTTATTTTACAGTATCTATTTTAGTCACGACTATCTATCCACCATTGTTAGTTGTGCGCTTCTTCAGCCACTGTTTCTTGCAGTCTGTAGGAACGAGCGAACAAAAACAAGTCAAAACTGGGTTCATTAGGTAACCAACAAGCCATAACATGAAATTCTGTATCGTTTGTATGGCAACAAGGTGCCAAGCAAACGGATTAATTCTGGCAATCGAGGAAAACTCCACTAAGTGAAGAAGTGTTGTCTGAAACAGTAGTAAACAGACAAATACAACTGAACTCAGAGTTGGACTATTGTTTATAGCTAATAAAGGAACCATACATGAAGTTAACAAGCACTTACTGTTCCACATTTTTCATCAAGTGCTCGTTGATTGATGAGTAAAGTTTTATGAAACTGCCAATGACACTAAAGGGAGATAAATAAATCTCTAAGTAGTGAGGAAAGAAATGAAGAAACATTATAGAAGCAAAGAGACAGCAAAACGAAGCGATATAACAATCTCAAGCATAATGAATTTATAAGCGAGAAATAAGATTATCTGGTGGGCCAAAGGCAAAATTAGTCGCCTGAGGCACCCGGGCGCCCTTAGATCACAGCCCTGATAGGATAACAGAAATGGAAGCAGAGCACTTTTAAGGAGCAATGGAACAGTGCCCTTCTCAATAAACAATAATATTTAGAATCGTACGTCTACCATACATACAGTTCTCATTTCACTAAGCTTTACCTTTCAATTTGTTGCGTGTTTTGTTTTGCCGTCCTGACTGATTCTTTTGTAATAACTGACAGTGAATCAAGTCTGCAAGAAAACAACAAACAGGTTTTTGGGTTGGAGGGTTTGTTAAGTCTTCTGTGGCCAGGGTAACTTTATGCTTCAAGTTGTCACGTGATACAAACTTCCCTTCTTGTTTCATATCTTGCTCAGAAAAAAATCGCTGAAATTTCTACAGCTGCTAACAGTGTAATTACTCTGACTAACAGTGCCTTTCCCTCTTTACAAGAGTACATACAAATGGGGCAGGTGAATTACTTGGAACAACCTGATAACTTATTTGGAGGTATTCTGCGTTGGACTAACAACCCATTCTTGGGAGAGTAGCAAATTGGTTTTACATGCCAGCTACTTATTTGTCTCTAGAAAGGCTGACTACCGGTCCTTTTGATTATTTTTAGACATAATTTGAGCATTTTAGAATTGTTGATCGATGCATACTCATTTCCTAGTTGATTCATGGTGACACCATTGATATCTGGGTCAGTGTGTCCATTCTCAGTGACTGGGCCTGCATCTGCTTTTGGTGCAACTGTGGTTGGAGAAGTGATCACTTTTTGAAGCTTCAGGACAATGTTCTTCGATTTCTCTTTGCACTGTTCTTGAACCTAAAACAAACACATAACGTACCCCTAAGTAAGCCTTCATTATAACCAGTTTTATTACGATACATAATATTGCCAGTGATGCAGCATTGATATCTTTGATTAAAGGTTTTGTCCGAAGACATCAAAGTTGGGACAATCTTGTACAGCAAAAGTAGTACCACATGAAAGTACTGCTCAATGGCTTTGATATGAATGGTTACACACTTGGGTTTCATCCACAGATTTAACAGTTTGAACCACCTTGTACAGCATAATAAACAGTACCAGATGAAAGTACTGCTAACTAGCTTTCATTTAATAAATGGTCACACACTAGGTTTTCATCCACAGATTTAGAACCAACATGTACAGCTCATTAAGGTGACATGACTAGAAGTCATTTCTTGCATTTTGACAGTACAGTACGTCAGTGTGGTGATGACTGTCTGAAAAGCAGGATGTCTTTTGCATGAGTCATCTGAGAGGTGAAAAATTAAGAAACCAATGTTTTTTTCACATCTCTATTCCTTCCCTTACAAGAGTTAAAAATGCTAGAAGATTATTGAAAACCATAGATACAGTTAGCTTGCATGAAGCCATCTCCTACTTCCTGCCTTTTCCACAAGAGAAAACACTGAGGAGATGGCTGCATGAAGGCTAGGATAGTCATCAGACGTACCGTTTGCAAAGCAAGAAGATAAGCATCCTTGGCTTCGCTCTGACCCACAAATGTAGCATGAAAATTCTCAGCCTCATCGTAACACCGATTCACTTCACTGCAAACAGCCAACATAAAAAAAAAAACGTATTAACATTACAGGCCTGCAATATGTGTAGGGATTTGAAGCTGCACTACCCTCTACACTCAAATAAAAGGAAGCCAATTAATGCTTAAAATTTTACAGAAACCAATTGTCATCTTGTGCCAGAAAAAACTGAGACTACAGCATGCCCTTCGGATGGGCAACTTTCTACCCAATTTCGATATTTTAAAATTCAGCTTAAAACAATAAACATCACTATAAGGCTCCATGGAATAGACCCCACAAACTCTAAAGTTTATTCTTCGTATTGAGGTCTATTGTTTTAGGCTGAATTTTAATATATCGAAATTGGGCTATTTTGCTTGCCTGATCGAGGCATGCACAGTCACATGCTTGCCTAAGTTTACTTTTTTATGTTTAATTTATAAGTTGGTCGGCAGACAGCTATCTCTACCCTTGCCCATCACACAAAGGAAAATGAAAAGTCATGCAATCACTTGCCTGACAGGAACATCTACTAGGCCTGGATGTTTGAGCCCTGTCTGACCACAATACCATTTAACAGTTGTTACCAACAACACATTATCAAAACCTGCAGCAGCTTTATAACAACATTCCTTCCTTTTTTCCCTGACGTTGACAAGAAATCAAGACTTTGTCTGACCCACTACCAGGGTTTGACAACTTGTCAGCTGAGCCACTAGCCACTGGGCTAGTGGTCTTTGAAATTTACTAGCTCAATACATAACTTTGTGGCCCTTTGACAGTTATGAACTTAAAAGAATCAAATTAAATATTAATTCTTTTAAAGTTTTTACTAGCCAGCGGGCTAGCTAGTAAATGTTACATTTGACTAGCCCACCCTTATTTTTACTTCCTTCAGGCTACCAGGCTATAATGCAGATGTTGAACCCTGCACTACTAAACAACATTACCAATCCGAACTCTTAAAATCTTTCCCTGATTTTTTCTGATCTCGGTCATGTCACATTAAATAAAGAAATATTTTTGAACAAATTTCAATTACTTAAGCCAATGAACAAGCTGTCCATGTAATTCACTTCTTTTCCCTAAAGACTCTTCAGTGACTTCTGTGACCTTGTTGCACAGGGATACCAGCTTCTTCCTGTCAAATATGTGTCTCTGTTCATCAGCATATGACAATCCTAAGAAAAATAACACAACAAAAATACAAGAAATTTATAGTTAAAACTCAGTTCCTAAGGATCTGAAAAAGCAGATGGCTCAATTTACTGCTGGGGCATATTCTGGTTTCTGTAAGCATAAAGCAACTAGGAGTATTTCTACAACCCCCTGCATGGGAATTATATTGCCAGTTGATCACAGGTGACGTGACAATTCGCCAGTACCCATTTATGTTCTTGGGGTAGAGAGCTCTAGGGAGTGTGAGCGTTAAGTGTCTTGCCCAAGAAACAACTCTGGCTATGGACTACACAAGCCATAAGGCCACCATGCCTTGCAAATTATCATTACACACCAAAATGGTCTTTGAAGATCTTCTACTCATCTACTCATAAAATTGTGACCCCCCTACACCACCCATTCCCCCCTCCTTCCCCCCCTCCACTATACATGATATGGTTCACCACCCCTCGAAGTTTTGGAACTTTTCCAACATAGTTTTATGGTCTCTAATGCATTTGCAGTTAATTAACCTATTCACAGAGAGATGTAAAATAATGTATAGTTTAGGGGGCGGTAGACATGTACCTAATATTAAGAAGATTTTGATTTTGGAAGATTTTGACTTTTTTGACCTTTTTTCAGTCTTTCTTTTCAAACAATCATTTGTCAAAGCTTAATAACTTCTTCCATGATTGTTGGTGTGACTTTTGGAATGCATACAGTGTAGGTCAAAAGCTTTTTAATCGTATATCATAATTGGGTATAGGGGGTCTGTTAATTAAAATAATTTTACTGGAAAAAAACCCTGGCAATATAGACGCTGGAAGGGTTAATTGCACTGTTACACGATATTATATCACATTATAAATTGTAGGACTTACTTCTGTTTTGGCTGGTGTGGTGTTTGTCTTTTCTAAAGCTCTGGTAAATCTCTTCAATGTTTGTTGCATATGTTGACACCACATTGAATCTAAACAAAAAGGAGAAAATATAAGCATTGCAGTGACCATAAAATTATAAAAATTAATTAAAAAACGAACAGAAATTGAAAAAAAAAAATCCCTGTATTTAGATCTGATCTGCAATGCATGCAGAGAGCTTAATAAGGCCTAGATAAAGGGAGAACAAGACTTTGAATGAGTCAGTCTTTTTCAACTCTCACATGGCTAACTGAGCTGAGAGAACACGACAGTTGATGTCATCTGCCCGTCAGACATGCTAAGAAGACTCTCATGTACTCTCGCAAACATTAGAGCAGCTCAAAGTCAGTAAGCACACAAAAATTGATAATAGCACAGAAAGTTGGCAGTAAACCAGAGTGAGTGGGTGAACTCTTTTGAATTTTTTTTATTCTAAAATGATTTTTGACTACAGTATGGCATTACATTACTTACAAGTATGGATCCTCTGCATCCTTCCTGAAGGTTTCCAAGAAAGTGTAAAATCTGTCTGTCTCTATGACATCAGAAATCAGATTCCTGAACCTGTCAATTCCCTCATTTGTTTTGTGTAACTGTAAGCCAAAATCACATATAGATTGAGTTGTACAAATATGCGAGCCAGCCAGCCATGCGAGCCAGATTCCCTAATAATCCCAATAAAAAGGCTAACTGCAAGCTACTAAACTAACTGCAGGCTAACTGGAGTGCTACTTAGGGTGGCTTGCAAGACTTGCTAGCTATGCAAACCGTGCGAGCCAGAATTAAATCTCTTATCCCAAAATAAAAGTTTTAAAAGCTAACTGCAAGCTACCTAAGCCATTTGTCTAGGCTAATTTGAGTGTTATTTAGGCTCACCGAAGTGCTATTTAGGCTAACCGGTGGCTATTTAGGCTAACTGGTGTGCTAATTGGGCTAACTGACCATGGAGTGGCTTGCATGACTCGCTGCTTGCACTTAAATGACCCTAAACGTTCTTAGTCCTTGCTTTGTACAGAGTTAACCACTTCAAGTTATACAAGTGGCTCTGTCATTAAACACTTGAAAATCTAAAGGTTTCTTTTATTGTCTTGAAGTACACCAAATCAATAATGGGAATTTTTTTTCATTATAGGAAACAATAAAATACATTCCTGCTTATAATATTGTGAAAGTTTATTTTTCAGCTAATGTCTGCAAATATCCCAACCTCTGCTTCACTTTGTCTTTTACTGTCTATCCACTTTTTGATATCTTCCACTTCATCCCAGATAACTTGCAGTTCATCTTAAAAAAATAAAACAATAGAATGGACAACATTAGTACATAAGCAAGAATGAGGAAATATCTAAAAATTCAACAGCAACAAAAGACTATAAAGTTCTAGTCACTTTTAAACAAGCCAACCATTTCATTAATTATTGTAACACTGTAAAAACTATATACCGGTATACGGTAATTACGTTAATGCAGTAGTTAGAATCCTTCATTTCTTGAAACTTTTTGCAACATTGCCATAAAAAACCAGTTGCTTTTAATTTATTTGTTGCAATGGAATTTTGCTTAAATCAGCCAATCAGAGAGTCTTTCCCCAGTGGGAGATTTCAAGATCGTAATTTCCAGCAGGCATTTTGCAAGTTGCAAAAAAGGGAAATGTAACACCCTCTCTAGATCTGCACTATAAAATGCTACAACTTCTCATTGTTGCATTGCCAGTTCCAAAGAAAATGGCCTCATGTAACATGGCCAACAAAAAACTTGTATACCATATAATAATATTCTTATTGAAGCAAATATCTTTATATACAAAGGAAATGAAAAGCAAGAATCAAAAACATCAACCTACCTTGCGGCTCAGTTATCTTTGATAAGAGAGCTTCAAATACCCAGATCAGATGACTTTGACTTGGGTATCAGAAACACAAAGTATAAAAAAATGCAATACAGAATGAGAAAATGTGTTGAATCTGGCCGGGTCATCTCGTATTACAGTGAAACGATATCAACCGGGGCCACCCAATGTTTTTTTAGCCAATCACAAGACAAGCTCAGAACAAAAGAATTGGAGTTCGTTGATCAGCAGTTAAATTTGCCTCTTACTGTGATTGGTCCACTGATGAAGGAAGTGCAATGCTTTTGTTCTGAACTTGTCTTATGATTGAGTAAAAAAAATGTTGGGTGGCCTTGGTTGAGCTCGTTTCACTGTAACTATATACACCTAATTGCAAATAACATTACCATAGATAAAAGCAAAATGAAAAAAGGCAAATAGGAATAAATTACTCAGTAGACATCACAACAATATTTAATGTTTGAAATTTGCCAAAGAAATGGCGACAAAATACACGTAAATCAAATGCTGTCAGCTATGGTGATTAAGGTAATTAATTCCTCATTTGGCTTTTTACATTTTTCTTTTTAATTTGATGTTATTGCAATAAGATGTGACCCTTAAGTACTTGAATTGTCATATATGCAAAGCACTGTTAACAGAACACTACCTTTATTTCAGCTTAACTTTTAAATAATTGGCATATTTCATAGAGGTTTATGACTAAACATAGCCTGTTTTGAAGTGAATAAAATGATCTTCTCAGTGTACAAGCAATTCAAGAAATTGCTTTTTTACAGCCTGAAAAAGATTTAAGGCTACAACAGGATTAAAACCCATAATTGATCTACAAAGCCTTGATACAACAGGAACAGGTCTATAGCCTGTACGTTTTTTTCACAACTAAGAGATGCTTTAAACAAAAGTTTTTAACTTCTGAATTGTTCAAAATTGATTTTGGTATTTAAAACAGCAGGTTTGATTTAGTTGTGTGGATAAAGCCAACATATGCAGATAGGCCATTATATGAACTAATTAAAAATATAGATATTTAAGAAAACATTAATTCAAAGTGAATTCTTTGCAAATTGCCAAAAAATCTATTTCTGGTCATTATAAACTCTTACAGTGCTGCATACCATACCATTGCCACCAGGTATTTAAGGGTTTTTTTTTATCAATTTTTGACAACTGTTTGAAATCTAAGATAACTTTCTGAAGGACTCCATATGAACTGACCAATCAAAATTCAACAACTGTGGAAGGCAGAATTGTCAAGTTTGCACAAAGCTGTTGCTTTTCTGTATGCAATGAATAACTCCACCTTTCACATGACTGCAAGTATTTCAGCTTACAGCTTGAGGTGTCCTCCTACACAGGCTGTGACTCTTTGCGCTTGTCCTGGAGGAACGTGTGCAAAGAGCATCCACATAGAAGGCTAGCTAATTAATCCCCCCACTTACTATTTTTTAAAATCACATGAAAGACAGACTACCTGCTACAGGAAACTTCAGAAATCTGCTTGAGGGATGTCCAGTCTGATTCAATTTGCTTGCAAAACGATACATACAACATCATATCTTTCTTGAGGTTTTTCCTGCAAAACAATAACGTTGGGTCAAAGAAGTTCTTGACTGTATTTGCACTTCCCAAAGAGTTTTCAACCACATGAAACTTTAAGTAAAGAAATGAACACTGATTTAATTACTCACAAGATGCTTTCGATTGTCACAAGCATTGCTTTTGTTGCTCTGAAGTACTGTTGGACAGCATACTTGCAGCAATATGCACGATTTACCATAATCTATTGAAATTTAAAAAAGTCTTATTAGCTGAGAAGTCTTTGAGGGATCAGAGAATCTGACAGATCGTCAGATGGCTCATACACTGTAATTGTACATGTTGGGGCTCGATCATGACTTGGTGCTTAATATAATTATTATATATGGCTTGAAGCATCTTGGTCATCATGCCACTAAGCCCCCTTTTTACCCTTTCATCACTTTTCAGTGTCAATTTGTCCAGACATTGTACTGACACCCATTTACGCCTAGTTTACTTGTAAGAGAAAGTGTGAAGTATCTTGCAAGGCTTTCAATGAGACCCACACCCATAGGAGCTCAGATGGATATTCTTTGGTAAATTGTTGCCTTAAATTCATGCAGCTGCCTATAAATTGGGGAGATGCTTCTTATAATGTCTATTAATTATAAGTAGATGCCTGACACACATGCAGCCACCTACTAGCTACTTCAAATCTTAATTACTGAAAGCCCTGGTCAAACCCAAGAAGCTAGGCAACACAATGATCCAAGCTGGACTACCAGGATTTTTCCAGAGGGACACAATATTTCAAATCCCCTTCTCAAACTCATTAATAATTCGTCTGGTTTACACAAAGGAAATAAGAACCGTGAAGGTGGTTTGAAATCTGATCTTAATTAGCATAGATTTTTAACATTTTATTTCTCTGTTTTCTCCATAGTTTGTGAGAGCGTTTCATCACATGTCCAAACACCTCGTAGTTCATCAATCAGTTTGTGATGAAACACACACCCTCATGCTTGATATATTACTACAAGCCTCCCTCCATCCCTATCTCCCTCCCTTCACCTCTAGTCCCAATTTTTTTCATGTGAATTGTTAAGATTTTGTTTAGAATGTGAATGTAATGGTGAGTTTATGTTGTAAGTGTAAGCATTCTTTCTTGATATGAAATAACAACTTAGTTGTAAATTTGGCTGGTTTCTTGTTACAACCACAGAGCTAGTCCTCTGTCTTTCTTCCCACAAACTCAGAATGACCAAATTTAAAGTCTAACTCCTCATGTTTATGAACATGTATCACAGATATCGTGATACATGTACATGCATATGTATTATAGTTTATTGTGGTTTGTTTCATTTTCGATTATTTTTAGGTACGCACATGCTTATGTGTGTACAGGTAGCTACGCCCGTGCAGGTGAACCATCCACAACACAGAGATCTCCATATTATAGAGGTGTCTGTATGGGGAAGTTTAACATTTTGTAAAAAAGTACCTTTGCAACGGCTGAATCACTTTCACAACTATATTCTTTTGCCATATCAGGCAGATTGGCTGCAGAGCAAACACAACAGTAAATTTTATAAGTCAGTTCATTGGTAATTTGGTTAAGGTATAAAAGTTTATCGCTTTAACTACAACAAAAATACATAAAATATTAACACTTGAAGAAAAGAAACTGCTACTAACAATAAATTAGCTGCTCAAGGTAAAAATATTATTGCACTTTAAATTAATGCTGCAGTGGAACAGATATTATTCACTGGAAAAGAACATTGCCACACAAAATATAAAAGCACGACTATACAAATGACAAGTCTTAGAAGAGCCATTCTGTTATAACTTGAAATGAAAAATGAATGAAAATGGAAGACAATAAATCTTTATCCACTGGGTTTTTCAGATAAACTGGTACTGAAATGATCACATCCTCATTTTGTAAAATACATTATAACTTTTTCAATGCAGGATAAAAAGATTCTTACGGATTTTGTGAAGGAATAGTCTTTCTGGAGACATATACTCTCCCCCAATCATCACCATAAGGTTTTCATCCTGAAAAATTAAATATCATGGTTTGGCATGAATAAATGAACAGAGAGATTAATGAAAGAATAAGGGATGAAAATAAAATGAGGTTAAATATATTATTTAACTTAGTTAACGCCTAGGAGCTATTTTGGCTGTTCTGTAGTTGTCTGGCGTTAGCTTGGCATTAGCGTGGCGTTGGCGTGGCGTTTATTAACGTACTTTGGCGGGCGGGCACTTTCCTGCGCAAGGCAATGCGGGCAACTTCCGGCGCACTCGTGGTCAGCGGTTACCTGTCGCGTTCTTATGCGTGGGACGTTGCACGTGCTAGTAGTTTCACTGATTCGCGTAGCTTCACCGAGTTTAGTGCTCGAGGCGTTCTGGCTTACTTAGACTATTTTTAGCGTCTTTTCCGCAGTGCTTTCAGTGTTTTTTTTTTCCTCAAGTTGTTTCTCGATTGTTTCTTGGCAACCTCGGGCCTGTATTTTCGTCGTTTATTCCGCGTTGGGGGAGAATTGTACAAGTTTCGTCCGTCGCGTTCGTTGTCACTTCTGCTGGATCGTTTGTCTGTGGTTTTTTCCCGCCTTTGCAGTATGTCCAATTCGGGTCCTCCGCGATCTAAGTTCAATAGCTTGTCGGCGGGCTTGCTTCCAACCACTTCTTCGTCGACTCCTTCCTCGTCAGCTGCAGATTCAGTGGTAGTTACGGCAGTTTCGTCGGCAACCCCGGCTTCAGACTATATCGCTGCCGCTGTGGCTCAGGCGCTGCGAAATTCCTTACCGGTCTTTGTCTCCGCGCTTCGTGCTGACCAGCGCGCTTCGGTGACCAGCGCTGCCCTTCTTCCCGCTTCCAGTGCCGTTCCCAGCTCGTCTCCGGTAACCGTTCATTCATCTGCAGCTGTATCAGGTACGTTGACGCTGCCGCCATTCGTGCCTACGTTTTCCACCACATCTACCATCACCGGCTCTGGCTCGGCCCGCCTTTCGTCGATCACCGCGCCGGTTATGTCGTCACGCCTGTCAAGCTGGCCTGTGGGAAGCGATAGTTTGGCCTCGAGCGACAAAGCTTTTGTGGTGGGCCCGGGTCATGCGCCTATTCCGGCGAAATTGGTCAAAAAAATAACGAACGGCGAGTTTGTTGAACTCGCTGACTTGCTTTCGCCAAACCTACGAGCGGTTGATCAAGAGCCCCAGACATTTTTAGACGGCAAGCTTCTGGTGTCAAAAAAGCAACGGCTGGTCGAAATCGCAGACATACTCACCTGGACGGAGGCGTTTACCATCTTTCAAATGGTGCTGTGCACCTTCCATCCCCACCGCTGGCCAGACTTATCTAAATACAAGTTGCTGATTATCCAAACCGCTCGAAAATCACCCGGTCAGGCCTGGCTTGAGTACGACCTGGCCTTTCGGAAGGATGCCGCAGCCACTGGAGCAGCTGATTGGTCAAAGATGAACCTGGACCTTTACAATTTCCACTTGCGGGCGCCAACTCCCCCTACCTCATCACCGTCGTCGTCCGTCTCCGCCTCCACATCTGTGACTCCTAATTGGGAAAATAGAGCTCGCCCCCCGCACTGTTCATCGTGGAACAGAGGTCGATGCCTGTGGCCTTTTGGAAATTGCCGCTTTCGCCACATTTGCAGCTCCTGCAATGGGGATCACCCAAGGGTCCGCTGCCCATTTCATTCCTCCAGCACCGGCCGCTCCCGCTCTCCCCCCCCCCCCCTGGGGCAGGGGGTCGCTATTAGAGGAGTCCAACCTCCTGCAACGTTACTTGTACATAGTGTTTATAATGTTCCGGTTCGCCCTGACCAGCCTTGTGGACTGCCTTGTTCAGGAGCTTCATGTTGTTCTAGTTCAGTTGAGTCACATAATGCGTGTGGGCGTGTTTGTTCTTTTTCACCTTTGGCACCAGTTCATTCCGTTTCCCCGTTGCAATTGTCTCAGTTCCAGGCAGAGTTAGTTGATCACCCGGATCAGGCAGCAGTGGCTTACGTTCTCAACGGCCTACGTGAAGGTTTTCGTATTGGCTTTGAGCCCTTATCAGTCTCCTTGCAGTCTGCCTCCACCAACATGCGCTCTGCTCTCGTTCATCCATCTGTCATTGATGCTTACCTTGAGACCGAAGTTTCATGCGGTCGAGTTGCTGGCCCTTTCACCACGCCACCATTTCCTGATTTACACATCAGCCGTTTTGGGGTGGTCCCCAAAAGCAACCAGCCGGGAAAGTGGCGCTTGATTCTTGACCTTTCATCTCCAGACGGCCACAGTGTTAACGATGGCATCCCTAAGACCCCCTTCTCCGTCCAGTATGTGACAGTTGATTCCTTTATTGATGGCATCATGGCCCGAGGCCGCGGTACTCTGATGGCAAAGTTTGATGTGGCAAGTGCCTATCGCAATGTTGCTATTCATCCCCTGGATCGCCCACTGTTGGGAATGAAGTGGGGAAACAGATACTATGTGGACATGGCTCTCCCTTTTGGGCTTCGGTCGGCGCCTTATATTTTTACAGCTATTGCTGACATGGTCCAGTGGATGCTGACCTCAAACCATGGTGTCGATTTCCTTCGCCACTATTTAGATGATTTTCTCACCTTGGGTCCGCCCGCCTCTTCAGTTTGTCGTCACAATTTACAGGCCTGTATTTTGCTATGTTCTAGACTGGGTCTTCCCCTTCACCCGGACAAGCTGGAAGGTCCATCGACTTGCCTGTCCATCTTGGGAATAGAACTGGATTCAGTCGCTCTTCAGGCTAGGCTTCCGGCGGACAAGAGGGAGAGAATCATCGCACTACTGGAGACATGGACTGGCAAGAGCTTCTGTAAACGTCGTGAGTTGGAGTCCCTTATTGGCAACCTCCACCATGCGTGCAAGATTGCCCCTCAGGGAAGGACATTCCTCCATCGCATGATAAACTTACTCTGCACTTTCAGACGCGACGATCATCCCATTCGTCTCAACCAGGAATTCCGTCGGGACTTGTCGTGGTGGCGCGAACTGTTTCAAAGGTGGAATGGGCTTAGTTTCTTTCTGATGCCGGAGTGGGCCCCCCTTCCGGATTTCCAGGTTTCATCCGACGCAGCCGGCGCTTTGGGTTATGGAGCCTTCTTTAATAATCAGTGGTTTTACGGTCCCTGGTCAGCATCACAGCAATCTTTGTCCATTGCATACAAAGAATTATTCCCCATTGTCGTGGCTGCATATTTGTGGGGTTCTCAATGGTCTTCGAGGCGGGTCGAGTTCTTTTGTGACAACGAGTCGGTGGTGGCTGTGTTATCTTCTGGTACATCCAGAGACCCTAACTTAATGATTTTGTTGCGTTACTTAGCGTTGTTGGCAGTGCGTCATTCATTTTCTTTTAAGGCCTCATCAGTCCCTGGAAAAGCTAACTCAGTTGCTGATGCTCTCTCCCGTTTCCAGTTTCAACGATTCCGGCGCCTGGCCCCTCAAGCGGAGCCTACCCCGACGCCAGTTCCTCCAGATCTCCTAACAGCCCTGCTGGTCACTTGACTGAGAGGTGCCGGTTCTTCCTCACACAGGGCCTCGCTCCGTCTACGCGTAGGGTGTACCTATCGGCCCAGCGGCGCTACATTGCATTCTGTCGTCAAGATGGCCGTCTTAGTCCTGATGGTACTCTTCTACCAGCCGACGAGCAGTCACTTATGCGCTTCGCAGCTCTACTGGCAGACAACCTTCACCATTCATCCATCAAGGTGTACCTTAGCGCTGTGCGGTCCCTTCACATTGACAACGGCTTGCCAGATCCTCTTGTCAACTGTCTGCAGCTTCAGCGGCTTCTCAGGGGAATCAAGCGTGTACAGGGATCCGCTACCCCTAAGCGCCTTCCTATCACTATTGACATTTTACAAGTTATCCAGCGCTCATTGGATCTCACCTCCAGGGACCATATAATGCTCTGGGCTGCATGCTGCCTTGGATTCTTTGGTTTTTTACGTGCCGGCGAGTTTACGACAAATTCGCCATTTGACCCAAACATTCATCTAGGGTTAAGCGATGTGCAGGCCGATACCTTGGTAGATCCTACATGTTTTCGAATTCATATCAAGTGTTCCAAGACTGACCCGTTTCGCGTTGGCTGTGACGTCTACATTGGCCGGGGCAATGACCTGGTCTGCCCGGTAGTGGCTTTGGCTAATTTTCTTGCGGTGCGCGGCCCTTCGTCGGGGCCCTTGTTTTGCTACACAGATGGTCGTCCCCTAACCCGTCAACTGCTGTCATCTACAGTTCAGTCTATTGTACGGCTGGCGGGCCTTCCGGGTAATTACTCTGGTCATAGCTTTCGGATTGGGGCGGCTACCACAGCAGCCTCCCGGGGAGTTCCTGATCATCTGATTAAGACCTTAGGTCGTTGGTCTAGTGATGCCTACCAACGTTATATCCGGACATCAGCTGACTCTCTTATCCAGGTTTCTGGCCAGCTAGCATAGCAGGTATGGGTTGTTACATTTGGGGGCCTTCGTTGCTCTCTTGGGGTTGGGTGCCTCAGGTTTGGTCCCCTGGGGGCTGTGGCTTATGGGCCACGAGCCCCCATCTCTCCGGGCTGGGTCAGCCCGGAGGTCCTTCGGCAGGGCGGGCGGGGCTCGTGGCTGGGTTGTGGCTAGGGCAGGCTTTTGGGGTGTTCTTGCCACCTGGGTTTGGGGTCGGCAGCTCCAGCCCCCAGGTTCCTAGGCACCCAACCTCCATGTGCGACGCAGGCGTTAAATGAGGTTAAATATATTATTTAACTTAGTTAACGCCTAGGAGCTATTTTGGCTGTTCTGTAGTTGTCTGGCGTTAGCTTGGCATTAGCGTGGCGTTGGCGTGGCATTTATTAACGTACTTTGGCGGGCGGGCACTTTCCTGCGCAAGGCAATGCGGGCAACTTCCGGCGCACTCGTGGTCAGCGGTTACCTGTCGCGTTCTTATGCGTGGGACGTTGCACGTGCTAGTAGTTTCACTGATTCGCGTAGCTTCACCGAGTTTAGTGCTCGAGGCGTTCTGGCTTACTTAGACTATTTTTTTTTTCCACTGAATTCCTCATTCAGTGTGACGGGTGCTGGGAGTGGGGCTGGGTGTGGCGGGCGGGGCTCGTGGCTGGGTTGTGGCTAGGGCAGGCTTTTGGGGTGTTCTTGCTACCTGGGTTTGGGGTCGGCAGCTCCAGCCCCCAGGTTCCTAGGCACCCAACCTCCATGTGCGATGCAGGCGTTAATAAATAAATAAACAAATGCAGAAAAAAAATGAGTAAGTAAATGGGTGGATGGATGAAAGTGAATGAGTTGAATGCAAATACATTTTAATAATGGATAATTAATTAATAATTAATTAAAAATGCACTATAGAGTGAATGAATGATTGATAAGTGATCAAGGAAGGTTTCACCCATTTGCCTATTCAGGCAAGTCTCAATCCTTTTGTGGTGAAAACAAATTGTACATTTTAGTGCAGTTCTTTAACCTTAACGCTTGTCCAGATGAGATGGTATCAGAATTACTGTCACAACTTTTACATTTTCACACCTGCAAACAATCACTGGTATGGAGCAGATATACATTTAATATTTAAATGTCAGAGTTCTTTTATACTTACAGAAGTGTTGGGATATGACGAGGAAGGAGCCATGGGATCCGGCCTGAACTCATCATACTTAAAAAACAACTTCTGCTGTGCAGCACTCACACCTGTTTGTACAGCGATGAGCTCCTGGAACTTTGCAAACCTGTTTATATGTTAAAGGAGAAGTTCACTCCAGAATGACCATTTATTTTCTTTACGCCAATAAAAAGTTTACACAAAAATATGTTATTCACCAAAATTTCAGCTTCCAACGAGCGCTAAATCCCTACGAAATCTTTCTCTAATGTAGTCCAAAATTCAACAACTGAACGCCGCCATCTTGGAGCTAGTAATGTATGCGTGACGTCAAAGAGCTCAGCCTGAAGTTTAGCGGGAAAATTTAAATATTTCAAACTCCTTGTTTCTTTGAAGTGGCTTTTGTTTGTCAAAATGCCTGTCTGAAAGGAAAGAAAAGGTGAAAGGTTTTTTTGCATCTCTTGGAGCTCTGTTTGAGAAACATGGAGCTGCACAAACAAGCATTTTCAATTGACAAACAAAAGCCACTACAAAGAAACAAGGAGTTTCGAGTATTTAAATTTTCCCGCTAAACTTCAGGCTGAGCTCTTTGACGTCACGCATACATTACTAGTTCCAATATGGCGGCGTTCAGTTGTCGAATTTTGGGCTACTTTAGAGAAAGATTTCGTAGGGATTTAGCGCTCGTTGGAAGCTGAAATTTTGGTGAATAACATATTTTTGTATAAACTTTTTGTTGGCGTAAAGAAGATAAATGGCCATTCTGGAGTGAACTTCTCCTTTAAAACAATGCACTGTCACCAATACTGTTAAGTGTGAATTTTGAGAAGCTAAAAAATGTACCTCGACAGTCTTAACTTTTGTATTTTAAATTTCATGATTCTATGAAGGCCCTAATACTGAAGGGGTGATCAGAACTTACGTCTCATTCTGTTTGATGTAAATCTTGTGAAAAGTTGCTGAGTGCACCGAATAGACATCAATGACCTGAAAAGAAATATCACAGCTTATAAGGTGCAATGGAACAATGAAAATGTTAAGAAACAAGACAACATGTTTGAGTCAAAGGATATTTCAAGAAATTAACAATAAATACTGTTAATGAAACTTTGACAATAATTTAATATAATTATGGCTTTTGATTGAAAACCTCAGTTCCTCTGGATACTTCAGTCCACCAATCTTTCCCTAGCTAGAAATTTCTCTTGACCTTTCTTTGGGTTTAGGTTTGGATATTTTAATGGCACTGCACTTCTATGAAGATGATGATGTGGAATTCTTTACAGAGCATAATATATAATGTGGAAGTTATTAATTATTCACTATCTACAAGTATATAATACCTTTCTTGATAATATGTCCTGGATTCTGGCAAAGAACTCTTCAAATGACATTGCATTTGATGGTTCAGATTCCAATATGCCAGCTAATACAGGAGTCAAGAGGTCTTTGAGTCCCCTGAAAATAAAAGCCAGTGAAATCATGCATGTTTATTACAAATAAATCCTTAACTGGCTAATTAAATCTGTATGAAGGAAGTGTTGGACAAAGTCTGTAGATTTACTCATGTTGGTGTTTGGACAGCTCCAAGTGGCTGAAAAAATAATCCAATTTCATTGGCTTAATCGGGATCACGGATATAACTAGGGGTGGGTGGTGGGGATGGGAGAAGGTGGAGGGGGATTGGGGTCAGTAGTTCTGCTTCCCACATTACTTTCTCTTCCTTCCAGTATAGAAGTGAACGTTTGCCTTTATTTCCCACTTGCCATCTCAGAAGTACCAGTTTCCATGGGAGACCCAGCCTATTCAGCAGAATGGCGGAATGATGGAATGACGGTAGTGTACTTGCGGGTTAAGCTTCACACCAGTTTGCTTACAATTAATTTTTTTCTGGTGGTTAGGGCAATACTTGACATTGCCTATAAACAAGAAATAAAAGCTAACCACAAGCAGACTGGGGTGTAGCTAACCACAAGCAATCAGTCATTCGGCCAAATAGGGTCACCCAGTTTCCATAGCAGTTCCCCTTATCTCCAGGGGTGCCACCAGACAGTGAGAAACATAAAATTTGGCTAACCTTTTGCAAGATGCATATTTTTTAAAGGACCATTTGCCAACCCTTATATAATAACTTTGTCACACTTACTGTGACAGACGGGTGTGCTCTGGAAGTTTATCACTCCATTCAATGTCTTCACCTTCACTCTTTTGAACCCCAGAGATCATTCCAGACCTCTTCTTTGATGTAATCAGGTGCCTGAAAGTAGCGTCATTAAATAGATATTGATTTTTACTATTTAGGTCTCAGACAACCTTGATGTTGTGTTAGCCCAATTAACACATTGGTTTCATTACACAGAAAACCAGTGATCATATTTATGATACTTACTATATCTTTGCTGCTTAAGAGGGACTTAAGTTGAACTGTGAACTGGTTGTAAGAAAATTTTTATTCTCACTCCTGAGACAGCCGTGACTCATAGCAATGCTAGAATCCAGCAAAGACTAAATTTTTTTCCCAGGAAAAAAATTTGGATCATTATAAATCAGTTTAATTTATGGCAATAAGAATATATTGGTGAAGTAAAATCAAAATAAATGAGTTAATTCAAAATTAGTGCTTATTGTTTTGGCATTTTTTTTTTGAAATAACTCAATGAACTATGGCTCAATCTGACTGGTTATCAGACCAGTGTGATTTACGTACATGGTGTCTCTGTTTTGTCGTCCACCATATGGCCTGAAGGGTAACTGTCCCGTAGCAATGTGGTAAAAAGTGACACCAATACTCCACAAGTCAACCTAAAACACAAATTAACTAATTAAGTCCATTTTTGTAGGCACTGTCAGTAATGGCTAGAACAAAGCAGTGTAGCTGCTGTTTAAATTGAGTCCGCATTTGAGCCTAGTTGCCCTTCAGATTGGAGCTTATCGCAGTTTTTCAGTGGCATGAAGCGACTAGGAGTATTTCTACAACTCCATGGAATTAAGGGATGCCATTCCATTGCAGGGTTACTCCCAGCAGTAAATTCGTGTCTTGCTCAAGAACACAATGCGCCTCGACCAAGGCTCCAACTGTGTCTTGAAGCAGAAGTAGGTATCAGTTTTATCAGTACTGTTTGTTAATTAGCATACAACAGGTGTGTAACACTTACTTATAGGAATTAACTCACCATTGCTCCAAAAGCTTTGTTGCCATGCTTTCTCAGTACTCCTCTTTCATAAAGATCTGGATGCTGTAAATTTCATTTACCAGCAATTATTTACTTTTATAAAGTGTTTGGAAATAGGTCTACAAATTTTTTTTAACAGCAGCTAGAGGTCAGAGTATATTATTACTGGTAATTCCCAATAGTTAATTGTGCAGTGCCTCCATGACTGGAGGTTCCATTCAAGGGCAGTCCTAGTGATGAACAGTTATTTCATCATCAGGACTGTTCAACAAGGTGACTGCGTGCGGCAACAGTGTATTTATCAGGTTTTAATAATTGCAGTATTTGACTTACCAAATATTCTTCAGTCCCATAGACAGACATAAATCCTTCATGGGCTTCCAGTTCTCTGGCTGCTCCAAAGTCAGTTAATTTGTACACGAAGCTGTCAAAAAGAATTCATTTTTTAAAAAAAGAAACCCGATCAATTCAGAACACTTACTAGTTAGTTGGGGGTCGGTTTTCATAAATTGCTTTCTCAAGTTACTCAACCATAAATTAATAATTCATCAAGTTACAACATGGTTTGGATATATGATCCTAATTGGCATGTATTTTTATAATTCTATTTGTCTGTAGTTTTGGTTTCAATTAAAGGAGAAGTTCACTCCAGAATGGCCATTTATTTTCTTTACGCCAATAAAAAGTTTATACAAAAATATGTAATTCACCAAAATTTCAGCTTCCAACGAGCACTAAATCCCTACGAAATCTTTCTCTAAAGTAGCCCAAAATTCGACAACTGAACGCCGCCATCTTGGAGCTAGTAATGTATGCGTGACGTCAAAGAGTTCAGCCTGGAGTTTAGCGGGAAAATTTAAATACTTCAAACTCCTTGTTTCTTTGAAGTGGCTTTTGTTTGTCAAAATGCCTGTCTGAAAGGAAAGAAAAGGTGAAAGGTTTTTTTGTATCTCTTGGAGCTCTGTTTGAGAAACATGGAGCTGCACAAACAGGCATTTTGACAAGCAAAAGCCACTATAAAGAAACAAGGAGTTTAGAGTATTTAAATTTTCCCGCTAAACTTCAGGCTGAACTCTTTGACGTCACGCATACATTACTAGCTCCAAGATGGCAGCGTTCAGTTGTCGAATTTTGGGCTACTTTAGAGAAAGATTTCGTAGGGATTTAGTGCTCGTTGGAAACTGAAATTTTGGTAAATAACATATTTTTGTATGAACTTTTTATTGGCGTAAAGAAAATAAACGGCCATTCTGGAGTGAACTTCTCCTTTAAGAAGATATATCAAGCATTCAAGAGTGTTTCATCACATTTTCAAACACTCAAAATTCTTCAAAAATACTCTGCTGCGTGCCGTATTTTCAACTCTCTTCTCTGTGTTTGAAAATAAGGCACCTGAAACACACTCTCTTGTTTTTGATAAATTACATCCAAGATTGTTTCACAACTCTTTTCAATTGGATAGCAATAACTATCCAGTTGATTGTTATCCATCTTTCAAACATCTGGGGCTGCCTAGAACTTAGGTTTGGCTTTAAATATATTAGATCACGAAGTTTCCATCTCAATTTTTTTGTACCTTCCATCTACTTTTGCAACTCTCATGATGTTCCCTGGCTTGAGGTCTCTGTGAACCATGCCTTGTTCTCGTAAGTGCTTCATTCCCGCAACTATAATAGATATTGGCAATAATACATCTAATGCAATCTTGGGTTTATCATGAAGGGGAGTCAAAATTAGTAAAATTATATAACTGCTCTAAATAAATTACAACCTAATAATGAATTCTGCTAGCAAACTAAACCACTTGCCAATGTTAACATGCTTTTTCAACTAAATGTCCAGTTGACCAGAGCTGATTAGCACTATTAAGATTAAGACAATTTTCTTGTTTTAAAGTGGGTTTTATTACAGATGTTTCGTGGAGTTTGAGATAGGTTGATGCCAAAAATGGAGGGGAGAAAATATAAATTAAAGTTAATAAAAAATCTCACCAAAAAGTTATAAAAAACTGAAATCAAAATTCATGCCAATTCTGGATTAGCTAAATTGTGCTTTGACAAACTGGAGGCCAGACCAATGTTAGATGTGTCATACTGTACCTACCAACATCTTTAACCACTTGTTTAAAGTCATCTTCTTGGAAGCCATAAGCATTAGCAGGACTTTCAAGCAAGGTAAACAGGCTTCCTCCAGAGCACAACTCCATGACAATAATTTCATTCTGTGACCTGATCTGTGAAATAAGATTAGATATATACATACCAACTTTTTCAACCCTTAAGATAGTTTTAGTTCAAGCACTGTCACAATAATAAATAAACGGCACGCAATGCATGCAGAAGCGATGACGTTTCACAAGGGGTCTTTAAGAATTTTCAGGAAATTTGACAGAAAATTTCAAGAAAGTTAATAAAAATAGCTGACAACTTCTGTGTTGAATGATTGTTCGACAAAAGTTGCGTTATGTTGCAGGGAGATATCTGATACTGACGACATATGATACAAGGTCAAACGCTGTCTTGAAATTGTTCAGCCCTTTTGTTTTAAAAAAAATTAAAGATTTCTGTTTACTAAATCTTATAAAACACATCAAATATAATTAGTCTCTTTCACTTATACGTAGAATTAATCCTTTCTAACTGCCCGGGAGTATTTTGCTTTAAGTTCTACGCAGTGCTTTCTTGTTGAGTTAAACTTGATTTCTTTTCTACTGACGTTTATTCCGAACAACTTCTGTGTTGAATGACTGTTTGACAAAAGCTGTGTTATCTTGTAGCGCGACATCCGATACTGACGACATACGATACAAGGTCAAACGCTGTCTTGAAAATGTTTAGCCCTTTTCTTTTAAAAAATGTAAAGATTTCTGTTTACTAAATCTAATAAAACACATCAAATATAATTTGTGTATTTCGTTTATACATAGAATCGGTCCTTTCTAACTACCCGGGAGTATTTTGCTTTGAGTTCTACGCCATGATTTCTTGTTGAGTTTTACTTGAATTCTTTTCTACTGACATTTATCCCTGAAGTTAGTTCCAAATTCTATTCAGTTCTAGAAAGATCAGTCGATTGCAACAGACAACAGATCCCGTCCACTCGCACGACGAAAAGAACAAGAACACAAACCATGCACCTAGTCCCCAATGCTCTTCGGTTCAATTCAGGGAGTAATCCGCTTTACAGCATTAACCGATGACGTCATTCTATGACATCATCGCTTAAAAAGTTTACTTTAAGACCACATGCGATCTGGATACTATATACAAAATTTGATTATTATATAATTTATAGTCCATGCATGGCATTCTACTGTAAGGGTTCAGTGTTGCATGAGGATGACATGCCATTTAATATAAGAAAATATAGGAGGATACAAAATTCAAAAATGATGCATTTGGAAAAGAAATAAAATAAAAAGGTTCTTTCCTTATATTTGCACAATGTAATGTTTTAATGTCCATCTAAAAGCCATTTAGGCTAGTTATGCTTTCTTGAATTACCTTTGAAATGGCTCCCAGAGCAAAGTCAACAAAAAAAGAACATTATGCTAAGTCAGTTTTATTTTAATTCTTTTTGAAATACATCATTAAGGACGGTGCCTACTAATAGCGAGGTATTTTTGCCCGGCCAATGACTATGCAAGGGAAGTAGATGTTACCAAGGGCTATTAAAATCCAAAAAGAAAATTGGGGGTAGCCACGCAAATTTTCGAGATAATTAGGTTTGAAATCTTGAAAAAAGTGCTGACGTGGCATTTTCAAAAAACGTAAAAAGAAATGAAATTTCCTTACAAATTACCTTTGAATTTGGTTTTTCATGAACAAAATCAACATTAAATATAACGATCTTAAAAATAACTAACAAATGCTATCTTTAAAACTGCCCGAACCACGTTTTTATTAACAAAACGAGTGCACTTGAGCCATTTTTGACTCTAACAGCTCTCTCTTGCAAGGCCAGTGAAACAGCCTAAACAATTTTTGCATTGAACGAAAAATTAATCATGCGTTCTATAGACTTACCACTTCCATTTTATAAAATAAAAAGTATGGGTCACCACGCGTTTTTAAAAGTTATACGAGTTGTATGGAATCGCTTTTGAGGTCAGTTACACTTTTCCTATCTCCTCCCTAGAGAGTTAAATATTTGCTTCTCGCGCAATTTTTCACGCGTGCACTACGCCATATGTAGTTAGCAGTTTGCTGATTACGTTTGAGTGATTAGCGATTTGTTTCAGACTGTTAAATGTGACCCATTTTTATTGATAAGCGTTTAGGGCTTACTGATATGTTACTCTTTCGCTGTTCCTGGTTTAGTATGTCCATTAACTGGATTTCGTTGCAACCGAAATTTTCTTGCATTTTAGTCGCGCGCTTGGTCGCGAAGTTGAATTCGTCATTTTGAGCGAGCAAATTCCCTTAGCGCGCGCGTCTAGTGCGATCGATGCCTTGCGTGATGCGCAGAAGATGTGCGCAGTAACAAAAGTAGGCACCGTCCTTAAGAGCACATTTCCTGCATTCTCATACACTGGAGTCTTGGCTGTCACTGTTACGCAACACTGCCCACGACAGAAGGTCGCAGATTAAAAAGATGGAAATTTGTATGCAGTGTGATAAGTCAATCAATGAACCATTGATAATACAGTCAACATGATTCAAATAACAGATATGCAAATTAAAATCTCAATTTATAATAGTTCAAGTCAGAAAGACAGTGCAAACAATTCAACTGTAATCGTTGTGTTCTGACGTAAACAGGCTGGCCCAGAGTTATTTGAAAACCTGACAAAATACTTATCCTAAAAGCATGATCCAGTTGTCTGGATTCTAAATATAAGTGCAAGATTTCAACCAAATGAGTTAAATCATTGCCAAGTTTTGGTGAAGTCTATTAAACACACTCTTATTAAAGGTATTACAAAAATTTCAGTCATGTTCATGTTACTGAAATGAAATGAAAAAAAATATAAACTAGGTAGATTCTCAGGTTAAAATTCAGACTAACAGATTGACTAACCAGTGCGATTTGCAAATGACAAGGCCCATGCTAGATAAAATCAGCATAAAAACTGGTCAACACAGTCAAAATAATCTTTGTTATCTCTATTGTTCAATTCAGATGACAAGAGTCATGACGAGCTTTGCCCTCAAAAAAAATTCTGTCCAGGAGGTCGTTTAATCTTGTACAAGACTTGTCATCGCATGCCAGGAAATGTGACATGAAACTGGACCGCAGATCTTTTCTTTTGTCACGCAGTCTCTGCATTCGTGGTCTCATGTGGTCGTAATGTATTCAGTGACTATTCAGTAAACCCTCTTATGGAGTTTTCCTCGTTTAAGTGCTATTATACAGGCGTTTGCGAGACTTCAAAGCTATTGTGCCCAAAAATTTTCCTGGCAACACTATCAAATCTAAGCTGGCATTTTTATATCGGTACTACACGAGATTGTCCGAGACTGGAAACACATCATTGATTATCCACAACAAAGCCGCGCGTATAAATCGTCTTTGGTAAGTTGCATCTGTACATGTATAAGCAAGCCGAGGAAAATTGACATCAGTAATAGCTGGATCAAAAGTATTTTCGACAAGCGGTAATAAGAAGGATGCACGAATAGTACGAGAAGTGGCCGTGGCGCTTTTAAGGACTCCATTCTAATTTATTTCTTGACTAATCTGATTGAATTGAGGAGCATCTTAACGCATCTTCGTTGCATTTTCTTTGTAATATAGTTCTCGCTATGTTGCAAGTGTAGACGATTGCGAACCCAGCAGTCGACGGCCAGGAATATGCAAGCGTTTTGTGTAATGAATATAAAAGATTCGGCATTTTCGTCTTTTGATCATTGTTACCGCGAATAAATTAATTCTGGCGGGAAATACAAGGTTGCAAACCATGTTATGGAAGCTAGACAAAAACCACATCGGTAAGTTGTATTAACAATATTTAGAAGTTATACACTTAAATTTTGCTTTTCTTGGATTGAACTGTTGTTATCTGTAGGCAGAACATTAACCCCGCACTAAATTATTCTGTCCTACTTGGGTAGTCAGTTCTTTATTGAACTGTTGTTATCTGTAGGCAGAATATTAACCTCGCGCTAAATTATTCTGTCTTACTTATACACTTAAATCTTGCTTTTCTTGGATTGAACTGTTGCTATCTGTGGGCAGAGTATTAACCTCGCGCTTAACTATTCTGTCCTACTTGGGTAGTCAGTCCTTTATTGAGCTGTTGTTATCTGTAGGCAGAACATTAACGCTTAACTACTCTGTCCTACTTGGGTAGTCAGTTCTTTATTGAGCTGTTGTTATCTGTAGGCAGAACATTAACCCCGCACTAAATTATTCTGTCCTACTTGGGTAGTCAGTTCTTTATTGAGCTGTTGTTATCTGTAGGCAGAATATTAACCCCGCACTAAATTATTCTGTCTTACTTGGGTAGTCAGTTCTTTATTGAACTGTTGTTATCTGTAAGCAGGAATATTAACCCCGCGCTAAATTATTCTGTCTTACGTGGGTAGTCAGTTCTTTATTGAACTGTTGTTTTCTGTGAGCAGAATAATAACCTCGCGCTAATATTTTTAACGTAAGACCTTTTTATGAGCTGCCAGCTAAACTGTTGTAAAACATGAATCTCACGCTTCGATGTTTGTTGTTAATTTTTCTTAGCTAGTTAGTCACCAAAATCAATCTCGTGCTCCAGCTAATATCTGTTTTTGTTTTTCTTTCTCTCCAGGGAAGCCGTTAATATTATAAACTGCCAGAAGGCGTCTGGAAAATATTTTTGATCAAGTTCGAAAAGGTGTTACCGCCAACACGTAGATGGTGCTAATCTTGCGAAATACGTTCTTCTATTACAGTTAATAATAAGCCATGGGTAGATTCAATCTACCCTTAGCCTAATTTGCATAAATTTTTTTCGAGGGCAAAGCTCGTCATGATTGATGACCCTTAAGGTTGTCTGTCTTCCTGGTTACTAAACTAAGCCCTGCAGTTCCTTATATAGATTCACAAAGATTGCCAAAACAAGGAAAATGTTCTTCATTTGAAATGCTACAAACATTTACTAGGAAGGCAGTTATTTGAAAGTTAGTCTTTGAGACTCCCTATCTCAACAGATTAATTTGTCCCTGTTCGTGGAAAACACGTGATGTCTGCAATCTCGTTCATTGGTCAATTATTATGTAAGGGGAATCCCCGAAAACTTCATTAATAAACCCTTTGACGTAAACGAAAACAAACGCACTTTCGTTTGGAGGTAGATGCGATCAGATTACAATTCTGTGCGAGTTCATCTTGACTGTATAAGGAAATTTCGTGGGTAATGATGCTATTGCTTCTAAACATAGTCAAAGCAAAAATTATTATATAAAAATATATGCCCACGAGAAGAGACAGGGAAGTTCATACATAAATAAATTTTATTCCTGTATAAATTTCGCGTTCAATTGGAAATGAAATATTTAAATTAAAATCATTCGCAATGTTGCTATTCGACAGGAAGTATTATCCTGGTGTCTAGAAGTCTTCGACCCTTTCAAACTAAACAATATAAACATTGGAGATCGAAGGCGCACATCACATAATATCGAAATGAATAAAACGACAACTGCCGAAAGAAACAATTATTGCTGCTTTCCTTGTGAAATTTCACACAGCTGCTCTATCTTTAATGAAAACGCATCAACGTTTCAACTGTTGTTATAAAGTAGACAAGATTACCTCCGTTTCGCTTGCATATAGCTTGACAATGTTCTCATGGTTCAGCTTATTGAGGACTTCAAACTCTCTCCTTCGTACCTCCACCGGTCTCATCATTCCCAGCTGATTTGAAATCTTCACTGCATACGTATCGCCAGTTTTCTGCAACAATTTGATTTGAAAGAGAAAGCAATTAGAGCGCATCTGTGACTCGATCGACCGAGAGTCGATCGCAGCAACAAGGCGAGGAAAAATAACTATAACAGCAATTTATAGATCACCTTGTTTCTTCCCTTGTAAACTGCTCCTGTAGCTCCTTGGCCAAGAACATCTTTTATATTCCAAATGTAGTTGGCGCTGCTTCGGATCTCCATAACACCTAATGTAGCAGAGATATTCCTTGGCTTATGTTTACATGTTATTTCTCAGAAATGATTGGGTTGAAGACGACGTTATTATTTTTAAGGAACGACGGGTTCGTTAAATCTTCGTTACTATTCCATCACAGTTCTTTTTCACAACTGCATTTACTCTTCCATTAAACATTAAGAAAGATATAGCAGAACTTTCCTGAGCCTTCTACTAGTAACAGTAAACTGCGGCAAATTAAAGGGCTGGGGTTCTTTGTTGATATTATTGTTCAGGAAGCGGGGGAGAAGGGTGGGGGGAATACTTCTAGCCACCACCCCTCGTAAGAGAATTGCTTGTATAGCGTGACCTATTTTATCATAGCTAAAATAAGCTGCCACTTCAACTGCTCGGGCTTGTAAAAACCCATTTTATGGGCTGGAAAAGTTCACATTATCATAAAACACAAAAAGTGCGATTCCAAAAATCGACAACGAAGTCTGGGTCAGAGCCAGCTGTCCAATTTCTCGGAAAATCGAAAACATTTCTCGGAAATCACGCAGCCGTTGTACAGCCGTCTTCTGCTATTCACGCGGAAAAGGGACCCTTTTAGGAGACGGCTGCTTACAGACTATTTCCTCATGGCGTTTTAATATCCTTTAACTCATTAATAACTGCAGCTGGCACAGAATGTGTGGACTGAAAGGTTTAAAAACCTTCATATTACTCACAAGTTGGAATTGACGGTGACGTAACATTCACCGGAAGTTGCGTGACAGACTAGACTGTAAATGTAAAATATTATTCAACTAAAAGAGAAGTTAAGCTACATTTTAGTAGAAGGCTTTCCTGTTGTGTAATCATCATAATCATAACAGAGTTTAGATTTCAGGATTTAAACATTTCTTTTTTCTTTTGTTTCCTTGTTTTAAAATACACTTGAATTTTACTGTTTAATTAATGCCACGTAAGCTTTAAACATTTCTTTATAAATATTTTCTTAAATATCTTTATAGTTCTCCTGGCATTTTCTGTGCCTTTCCTTTACAGGAAGTATCGTATTAAGTCTGTCCCCTGATCGATTTCTGATTTATTGGGCGTTTTTCAGTGTTGTTAGGGAATATATATACCAATGTGTTGCTCTGCCTTACAGTGACTCCGTGTAACAAAGATCCGTCTGAATTTGATTCTGTCTGCATGAAACAGTGATTTCGCTCCACAATTTGTAAAGTTTAAGAATCGTTATAGGACACAAAAGGTTTGTTAACAACATTTTTTAAAGCTTACCTTCGACAACCGATCTCTCCTTGAAGTAAAAGTCAACTTTACGTAGTCACGTGGAAATAGTTATCGCCGTGGTCCATATATATCAATGACGGGAGAAATGGGTTTTGTGAAATCACGAGTCACTGTGGCGCTAATCTGGACTTAAAGCAAAAGAAAACCACATGTAAGCAGATCCAACCTTTCAAAGCTTACACGAAGCTGACACGTACATGTACTTTCCCGTCGGAGTTTTCCCAATGACGTACGATACTTGCGTGACAAATACGTCAAAAGTACAACTAACGATCGCAATAGTAAAGGAACGTAAAATCTTGACTTACAATAATCGCGATCGTTTGAAACACGGGTCTTTCAGAAGACTTTTCTTTGTTACAACTTTGTTCAACTATTTTCCGTAATTTAAGTGCCACATATTTTCCGTGACTAATAGCACGCGTGGGACTGCTCAGCGAATTTTTTAAGCGCACAGACAATCAAATCACCGTTCTCTGTGGAGATTTGAATATCTCGGTGCTATTAATCTGTATGAAGCAAGGAATAAAAATAATTTTAACCCTGAGTTTGTGCACCAGTAGTTCGTTTCTCGTGCACGACTTGTGGCCGCGAGGAAAGTGGGGAGAGAAAAGAATGGCATGCAGTCCCTTGAAGTATTGAGGCCCTACTAGGGGGGGGGGGGGGGGGGGGAGGGGTCTGCTTATCCCGTATCCCATTAGTTTTTGACCTAAATGTCCTGTATCCTGTTAAGTCTGGTGGTTTGCATTTATAACTATTATGTTCAATATCCCCAAATCTCTTGTTTAATATCCCATATCCCGTTAATTTTTCCCAAAATATCCCATATCCCTAAAACTCCTAATAGGGCCTCAGAATTGATCCATTCAACAAAACTTTAAAACAAAGATTGATGTAACAGTGCTTCAACCTCAGTAAATACCTGGCGGCGGGGTACTCCCCTAACAAAATGATGAGGGTGCTTGTCGTACCCTTTACCCTAATAGGGCCTCAGAATTGATCCATTCAACAAAACTTTAAAACGAAGATTGATGTAACAGTGCTTCAACCTCAGTAAATGCCTAGCGGCGGGGTACTCCCCTAACAAAATGATGAGGGTGCTTGTCGTACCCTTTACCCTAATAGGGCCTCAGAATTGATCCATTCAACAAAACTTTAAAACAAAGATTGATGTAACAGTGCTTCAACCTCAGTTAATACCTGGCGGCGGGGTACTCCCCTAACAAAATGATGAGGGTGCTTGTCGTACCCTTTAGGGATCAAAATTTATTGATAATTTGGTAAAAATTGGTTAAAAGTCTACAAATTGAAGATTACACATCTTGTCAATGACACACATGTATAATTCAGGATCCCTATTTTTTTCTTTCTCTACAGTCAAAACAACTCATTGTGTTCCTATCAATGTTGAATTAATGAATTCAGTAACAGGAAATTTGATTGAATCATTCTTAGCTTCAATACAATTTTCATTCTTGAGCTGAATATTTCAATGTTCAAATGGCAACTTGATTCAAAACAAAAATGTTGATTTCATAACGGTTGACCAGTTGCAGTCGAAATTATGCAAATTTTGGCCAAATTCCTACGTGTCCTACATGTGAAGCAACACAACAATCAAATCAACATTTCGAGATTTGAATCAAGTCGCCGTTTGAACATTGAAATATTCACTTCAAGAATGGAATATTGAAGCAAATAATGAAATTAATTAATTAATTAATTCACCCATGATAGGAACGTTTGAGCTGTTTTGACTGTAAAAATGTAAATAAATTCAAAGCGGCAAGCATTTAGGATCAAGTGAATATTTCAGTCTTCAAATGGTGACAGGAGTCAAGTCTCAAATGTTGATTGGATTGTTGTCTGGCTTCACACGATGGGCACTTGGGAATTTGGCCAAAATTTGCATAATCTGACTGCAACTGGTCAACCGTTAAATGTCACAGACAGTGTTTTCTTATCATTTTGTTCATCACTTGCTTTTTTCAACCCTCTCATAACATGAAAAGAGAGGCAAGAGATTTTTAGTGGACTAAATAAGCACAAAAATACTGCTGGCAGAAGAGAAAATGGGAAAAATGTTGTTAACCCAGTTTTTGTTTTATGCAACATATATAGGGATATTATGTCATGCAAAGTCAGGCACTATGAAATCAACATTTCTGTTTTGAATCCAGTCCCCGTTTGAACATTGAAATATTCACTTCAAGAATGGAATTTTGAAACAAAGTATGAAAGCAAATTACCATTAATGAATTCATTAATTCACCCTTGATAGGAGCCCTTGAGCTGTTTTGATTTGATTTATTAATGAGTCAGTTTTTGTTCCAATCACTAGCATAACACTTCCTTGTTTAAGAAGAAAATGGTGCATTTATTTCAATAGAATGACAAAAAGACAAATATGGTTTGCAAAGTAGAATTAAAAAAGTTCCTGCAAAAGCTGCAGACAGGTACATAATTTTGTAAATAAATTTCTTTTAAGGTCCTTCAACTCATTCATTGAAAGACCTTGAAATGTCTTTTCCAAATTTTACCATTACTGTCCCTCCTTCCCTTAGCAAAAAAGAATATTTTGACCCCACCTCTCTTGAAAAAAATCATCCCCCACCTCACACCACAACCTCCAGCTCCACCAGACCCCCATTCATGCCATTTAGCTCACTTCTACTTGGATGTTTTTGCTCTAAACCCGCTTTCCGCTGCCTAAAGCTCAATAATACACTGCTACATTGGACCACAAAAGTAGCAGTGATACTGATATTTCCGCCTCGGTATCAGAAGACCTTTTGAGACCATAATAAATACACATAAATGAATGCTGCGTAGGATCAAATGTGTTCCAGCAGTTCCGCCTGGTAGCGCTATAAACTCGGTGTCTGTGATATGATAGAGACCTACCTTGAAACGTGTTGTGTGAAAACAGCCAACTTTAAAGAAATTGTACACCCAGGTACACCAACGATATCTATCCTTTGCACTTGATGCACTTTCTAACCTGCTTACGACGCAAAAGCAAGGGTTTTACCCGAAACCCAAAACAGCTCGATTACGGTTTGATTTTCCCGCGTGTAGTTTCACTTTCAAGTGTCACGCAGTGACCATACCCAGGTCTCCGCGCGCGCTACCACGTTGATTACATAACAGCGAACGCCTGCCTACTTTTGCCGTCTTCCAACTTTGCTGTCCACAAAATGATCAGGAACGCTTTAATCCAAGGCGCTAGCCGCGGTATTGGGCTTCAAATGTGCCGGTATTTGCTTGCTAAACAAGCTACCGTGATAGCAACGTGTAGAGATCCTTCAAAAGCTCAAGAACTGTCTCGACTCAAAAGCGATCATGGCGACCTTCTCACAATTCATCGCCTTGATGTCCAAGATGAAAAGGCAATCGAAGAAGTGGCTGGTTTTGTTGGTGATACAAAACTCGACTTGTTAGTAAACTGCGCTGGAATGCTTCATCCGAGCGGCAAGGGAGAGACCAGTTTACGTGAAGTCGATCTACAGAGTTTAAAAGCCACTTTAGCTACAAATGTGTTAGGACCCTTGATGATGTCAAAACACTTTGGGCCGAAGCTCACGAAAAGAAACAAATCAAGCGCGAACGAGGTAGCGGGGATTCTTGTCAACATATCAGCAAGGGTGGGATCAATTACTGACAACTTGCTCGGCGGCTGGTACAGTTATAGGATGTCCAAAGCCGCCCTCAACATGGCGACCAAAAATCTCAGCATCGAGCTGGGAAGGAAACGGGTTGTCTGCGTGTGTTTACATCCAGGAACTGTTGACACCGATCTTTCCAGGCGCTACCACAGAAATGTCGACCCTGCTAAAATTTTTACTCCAGAGTTCTCAGTGGATTGTTTGATGAAGATCATTGATGAACTAGAATTGAAGGACAATGGAAAATTTTTTGCTTGGGATGGTTCAGAGATACCTTGGTGAACGATCAAGGCAATAATGTGTGAAACTCGAGATTTGGAGTTAATAATAACAACATTTAATTATTTTTTCATGTATATAACTAGTGGTATTTCACTGTTATTGGTGCATCGAGTTAATTGTGGTCAATTTGCATGTTAATTCACTAAATCACTGAGGTGTGTGTGTGTGTGGAGTGGGGGAGGGAGAGTAAAAGTAACACCCCCCCCCCCCCCCAAAAAAAGAAAATGTTGGCAATCTGTTCTTCATCACAGGAAACACTTACAATAATCTTACTCTTTTGCTTAAAGCTACCAGAAACTTCGCAATATCGCCATTGTAAGATATCCGTCGGCCAACTGTCGATAGACTGTTGGTATAAAGTTGGCTGACAATTTACTGACAGCCTTTAACAATTGGGGGACTTTGGGCGTAGGCAGGGAATTTGACAGCCATTGTAGGTTTTTTATCATTTTTCTTTGCACATTCTACCAAAATTTTCAAGACAATCAGCGACTCGTTTTAAACTTCATAGTAAGATGGTATTGAATGGTTATCCACACAAGTCACAAGAACTTAACTGTACTTCCCTCATTGATTGTTGTGCAAGCAAAAAATGGCTGCAAGAAAATTGGGGCAGGGGCATGGCCAGTTTTTCCTGCATGTTTTTTTTCCTTCCTGATTAACCATGTTTGGTGAAGGCTTCCAAAAAACACAAAGTTCACACCAAAACTTGTTGTTTGGTTTGTTATTCTTTATTGTTGCAGTGTGACATTCTCAGAATTTAATCTTGTAGCTTGACATTCAATTTGTTTCTTGTCTAGGCCAATGATGAATGATAAATAATAACCAAAGACTGTCTAGTTCATACTTTTAGCCAATAACTCTGTTTCACAACCTTTTTATGAAAATGAAAAATTAAAATCACGGTGTACAACAATAGAAAACACAAAAAATATTTGAAGATGCTCAGGAGTAGAGAAAGGCTAGTGCTTTGCCTTAGTCATAAAGACACCAGCATGAAGCTGTCACTTATTAATTAGTTGTTTCCAAGTTATTCATAAAATAACTCGATCTTTTGTAGCATGTGTTTTATACTAACAAAACTAACTCTAACCATATCACCCCCAAAGTCAAAGGCAAATATACTTCCAATCTAAAAACGATGTCATAATATTGAACAACAAACATCATTACATGGAAACACAGGGTTTCATACACAGGATTAAAAGTTAGATCCACCTCATACAGCATATTATTATTCAACAAACTCGCGCGATGCCCATATATGGTCAGAAAGCCATTGTTATCTGTAACAGATATCCTGCGATATACGTAGATCGCCAAGATTCGTCCGAAATCTTGCAAAGCACTGCACAACCACAGTTTTTCTCATTACAAAAAGCATTTCGTTGACAATTTGTTGAATAATAAAACAATTCTCCTGCTCAATCTTGCGGAATATCGTCTGATTTTAGCCTAAGTATCAGGCGATATTCCACGCAATTTCGCAGGATAATTGTTAAATAAACAGTACCACATGGAAGTACTGCTCAATAGCTTTCACACTAGGGTTCCATGGAGATATACTTGAATTAAAACCATTTTATTTACTTGAGGTTTGACTCTGGGGGTGAAAGGGCTAAGACAATCACTTATGACATAAAAAAAATAAGAAAAATAAATTACAGTATGTGAGAAAAAATACACTTAATTATTAAATGGTCTCTTTCTTTCATTTGGCTATTTGTTTTATCCAATCGAGGAAGATATTTACAGTGAAAGAAACTCAACGGGGGCCACCCAACATTTTTTTAGCCAGTCACAAGACAAGTTCAGAACAAAAGAATTGGACTTCCTTCATCAGCGGACCAATCACAGTAAAGGGCAAATTAAACTGCTGATGAACGAGCTCCAATTATTTTGTTCTGGGCTTGTCTTGTGATTGGCTAAAAAAAACATTGGGTGGCCCCAGTTGAGTTTGTTTCACTGTAATTTTGAGCATAAATCACTGCCATGTCTGTCACTCCGTTCAAATAGCGAACACCATGCGAGCATATCCCAGTTTTCGAGGCATAAAGCAAATAGCAGAATTTCTGCTACTCCTGTATGGGATGCTTGTTCATCACAAGTTACTCTGCCCTCCCTCCCCAAATCCAGTATTTTGTCTCATTACCTTCAAAGTTCACTAGAGATTGCTTTATACTCCAGGGAGGGGTGGGGGGGAGGACTGTAAAACCAAATTTATCTGGTGCTTGAAGCCTCGAAACCTAACTGCTCAATGTAGAGTGGTGTGCTAAGTGCATCTCAAGTGGTGGAAATAGTATGTCACTAATTATTGTTTAAGCTGATGAATAAATTTAAGAAAAGACTGGTATTGGAAATTTTCTATCTCTTCCAAGAAGAGTAGCAAAACCATTTTGCCTTGAATAATTCAAATATATTAACACTGGATATTCCACTACACTTTTTTCACAGATTTTTACAACTCAGCAACCTTTTGAGACCGCTTGAAATTCAAGGTCTAATGCTTATTTTACAAGACTACAATAGATCAATACTACAAATAATATCATCCTAGCCTATAAATGTCGTCATAAATCTCCAGGGTGACAAGGAAACATTTTCCCAAAAAGAACTGCTTGCTTTATCTTTTAACTGCATCCACTTTGACAAGCTTCTTTGGGAATCACTTTGATTTTGTCATGATATTGAAGGCATGACGACGGCATAGGGGAAATAGTATTTCAACAATCTTTTTTGTCTTAACACTTAAACTTGATTCACTATATTTGGTAACTTTGTATTTCAACTCTGAAAATTAAAAGTCTGAATCTATTTTTTGCTTAAATACAGTATTCATGATTGTTATTTTAATATACATTTACAAGATTAATATTTCCCTTCATTTAACTGTGAAGGGGTAAACCCTTTGTCATGAACGGATGTTTGTAAAAAATGCCTGTAAAAAAAAGACAGAAAAGCATTTAGATAACTAAAACAATGCATAAAACTACCTCAACAAGGAATGCATTACATTTTCACACATTTTAAATTTGACTTTGAAAAGCTCAAAATGTACTTAGTAATAGAAAACCATACATAGATGTGATTTTGTAGAACAGTGTTTTATGTAAACCTATGGTAAGGAAGGAAATGGATTACTTGGGGGTGGGGGCACTTGGAAAAGCTTTGGTGGGGGTGCTCCGCTGGGGTCTTGAAACCCCTACGTATGTGTCAGACCAAGAAAAGCTCAAATTTGCTGCCTCATCTCAGACTAAAGAGCAAATTAAAACTGTTTACCTGATCTGAAGAGGTTGTTTATATTCTTTTAATTAATTTTCTCTACAATACCACAGTTTATTATATGGCAAGGCAGACTTGGGGTAAATCCAAGCGTTGTGATTGGTTTTCTTGGTCGGGATTTTGCCATACAGACCATTTCCACAGAAATGGTCAGAAGCCGTGTATTTTTTTAACAGGACTTTTAACCTGCAAATGCAAGGCTTACATTTACTGTAACCTCAAATCTGTTCAAGACCTTTATTTCCCTGTGGCTGCTTTTGTTAAAGAGTGATTTCTTCTAGGGACATTTATCTATTGTTCTGCTCTTGAACAGTGACCCATCATACATGGGACATACAGTAGATAGTTGCACATTAATGAGCAGGGCTGTCATTAAGGGCCTAATTCCTGTAACACCTGAGTTAATGTGATGTTAGGGGCAAAGACGTTGACTGGTGTTTTGTTACACTTGCATACAGAGGGAAATGCTACGAGTGATAACTTCAATGAAATGTAACTGTTTGAAAACTTAATGATTGCCCTGAATGAGTAATAAAAAACAAAGCTCTGAACCAACAAGAACAAAACAACATCTCACCTTCACATAGCTCTTGAAAGTTTTTATGTCGGCATGCTGCAAGACCTGTGTATATTCCTAATTAAAGAATCCATAAAAATTAATTATTACAAAATCAAAGTAATTTGGGATCAGAAAAATTATTTTGTTGCAAAATACATTAAATTTTTATAGTTGTCAGATATGGTGTAAAGAAATCAATTTGGGATTACTTGATGCATAAAACCATTCATTATATCAGGTTCCTAAATTAAGGTAGTAATCAATTAATAAATAATTAATTTTATTTGCCTTTTTCAGATTATTATTTTATGCCTATTCATTTTACAAAGTAGATTGAGCTCATGGAGGAGCTCTCAGCAAATGCTTAGGGCTTTTTACAGAGAACCCCTGGCCACCTCGTTAATACGGCCACCTTGTTATTACGGCCATTTTTTTTGTCCCAGCAAAATGGCCATACATTTTCTTATAATAAAACCCCGTTAATGCGGCCACCCCGTTAATACGGCCAACCACCACATTCTGAAATCCCAAACTATACAATCCTTTACAATATTACCCCGGTAATACGGCCACCCGAACCAAATACCATTAATAATTGACCAAACGAAACAAATACAGTACTTGAGAAACAATATTGAATGATATTATTTTATTCAAAACGCCCGTGGATCTCTTTGAGCTTTTCTCCTCTTTGTGAACATCTCTTACTGTCAGAAAGATTGTTATGAAGGTCCAATAGATTTGTTAGCATTTTGATGTGGCCCTGTTCAATTGTGATATCTGTCTGTCAAGACATCGCTTGAAGTAGACCAGTCATGAAATTTGACCCTACCCCGTTTATACGGCCACCCCGTTAATACGACCAAATTTCCATGGCCCGTTGGTGGCCGTATTAATGGCGTTCCACTGTAGAAGGTTTTACAGAAGCATAGCCATGTTTACCTGAATAAGCCCAGGGGCCAGGTGCAGTGTCGGCAAATACGTGTTCTGAAGGAATTCTATAAATTCACCTCCCTGTGAAGAAGAGAGGAATTCATAAAATAAAGTAAGTATTCAATTGCTATTTACAAGACTCACATCATAAATTGCAGTAACAAGAAGTAAAATAGTGTTGTTGCTTCAGCTTGCCAAATTACCTGTTTCTGTAAAATCATTTTTTGTGTCAATGCGATCTCCTGCAGTGCCTGTTACAAAAATGCAGAATATTAGTTATGAAAACAGCTACTGGTCAGCAAACTGCTATGATCGGCAACCTGACAAAACACTGGGATTTAGCATTACGACTAGTCACTTTGTGCTGTAGCTGAGTTATGTGCCAGATCTTTTGGACACTTGATCATGATCAGTTTTTAGCAAAAGTTTATCTTCTTTCATGTATGCAGTATTGTATGTTAGCATTGTTGCTTCATGCTGCTAAAATCAGAGCCAAGTTTTGTGCCAGCTTTTTAGAAGCCATTTGCTTGATACAAGCAAAAGTTAGTCTCCTTTTTATCACTGCAATAAGATTCATTGTTAGAAAAAGAACTGAACAAGTTACACCTTAATGCCACAAACCACAAACTACCAATTACACTAAATGGAAACAACTTAGCTTTTACGCACCAAAATAGTTTGGGCATCATTCAGATCAAATGTTGACTTCATTGGAGCCACAAAAGATGCTGGTACAATACTCTCGTAAATGAACTCTCCAAAGCCATTCAACCCATTGCTGCCACCTACCGAGAGAGGGCAAAAATAAACATTGGACACCTGGTAAATGATAAAACAACATTCTTTCTATGGAAATTGTACAATTTGTCCTTACCCCAGAGTTCAACCAGTTTGCGGAGAATGTTGAAAGAAATCTTTTGTGCCTGCAGATTAGAAGAAATAGAATTATAAGTTACATGTACATGGTGATTCCCACTAACATGGAAGAAAATTCTCAATGTTTTTGATGAACAGCTACTAAATGAGGGGGGAGGGGGTAGTACAGGGTGTTTGAGCTACCCTCTTCCTATACCAATCCCAGTTCCCACCCCTTCCTTAGTTAGTGGTTCCAGCCCCTGTACTATTTCTGTTGTAAAACATTAATATGCAATCTTGTGAAAAATATCCCCAATTTCTTCATATTACCACCACCTTGAGAATCTTACTTCGCACCTTCTCTTTTCCTGCCACCCATAGAGTTCCTGGTCCTGTTAATTCCAATTTTCTACCCCATTCCTCCCTGTTCCCTACCAGATGCAAGTTTCCTTAATTCCACAACATCTCTATTTCCACTGTAAATAAACGAATCACAACATTGCTTAAAATATTAAATACAATTCATTACCACAGGATCTGGGCACTCTACTCCTCCTTGGATCAGTGTCAACAACACTTGGCGTAAGTCCTGAGGGGCTATTAAGGGGGCAAGAAGTTGCATTAAACTAAGCTCTTAATAGATGTTTCATATTTAACCTTTCAATCACTGAAGCTTGACACTGAAGCATTTGATTATCCATCTGCTTGCTTGAAATCTCAAGGGTGGTGGATGGTTTTTTGCACATTTGTTGGTCATTATTTTTACAAGTTAAAACACACATTAATGAGATGTAAACATTGTGGTATGCTAGGTCTTGCCAAAGTCCAAAAATTATATAATTGTTATAGCTTTGACCATTTGCCTTGGCTTGAATACTATTTTCAAAACATCAAAAAAGAAAAAGAAGAAGGAAGAGAAAGAAAAGCACAGCTAGTCTGTGAGACAGTGCTTTAAGTCAGAGACTCACTTTGTGAGGTAAGAACCACTGTCACATCATTTGAGACCACAGCAGCCACAAACAGAAAGTAACTACGCCTCAGGGTTTCCTTTTCTTTGGTCGCCTACAAGAAAATAATAACAATGGTTTGTTGAAGTATCTGTCAACAATATCTAACATGTGAAAGATGAAATATTCAACATGTTGTGAGAATGGGACAAAGAAAAAATGCATGACATACTGTACATTGGCTAAAACACTGCTAGTACCCCAACTAGCCCACTGCCAGTTCAACAACACACAAACTGGACTGCAATAGAAAGATGGCTGATCTGCTCAGCTGCACAGATGTAAAACAACTGCCTAAGGACTTAACTTTTCTTAATTTTTTTCGGCTCAGAGACCATGCCTGGTTTACTCTATATCTTCAGTGTGATGTAAATTTCTGCTTGTGATCAACAAAATTTTGTCTATTGGAAATCTTAGCTACATCCCTGTGCTGACGGGTTCCTTAGGTTTGGTCCTTATGTATACATTGGCTTAATACACACTACAGAAATGGATAAATTATTTTGATAATATTTTTGATCATCACTTTATTTCACTTATGTGCAAAGTATTGATGTTGAATTAATTTTATTACCTGTACATCTTTCTCATCAGCTGGCTTGCCAAGAACAGTGAAGATTCTGTTAACAATGGCCATGAAAACATCCCTTAGGAAAGGACCAATCTGATGCTGAAAAGAAGGGAAAAGTTGGCATTAATATGTTCTCCTCAAAATACTGAATAAATGAGAAAATCATCAACTAGGGGAGAACACCTTGATGTACCACCAAATTCTCATGAACTAACATTGTACTTTGTACTCGTTGTGCAGCAGCATCACGTGCCACACAAAACACTCTCTCTCCCACATTCTTGAAGAGACTGTTTAAAGGGACTGTATCATCTGTGGCGCATGCGTGCGACGGAGCGAGCACTCTTGAAAGCATAGGGTAAACTATTTCAAGTTCGTCGGGAGAATTGTTTTCTGTTTCCATCGAGTTATATCTGAGCCATCCTTGTGAAGTTTGTGTAGAAATTTATTGTCGAACCTTTCTCATCATTCACAGAACCTTTTTGCCTAGTTATTTTTCAGGCTTTTTCGCTTTTAGAGCAAGTTTTGTGCACAGCTACGTGGATGTATTATGCCTTTGCATGACAGCCATTGAACTAGCAGCGGCTATGAAATGTTTTGCGACAACAACGCCACGAAACTCGAGGTTTTGGAAAGGAGCCATCTGGTGATTTGGATAGATAGCATATTCTGGTCATTGGCTATGTGGGTCGCTGAAAAGATACCTAAATTGTGGAGAAAAGATCAGCCGTTTGCAAGTGATGTTTCGACGAACACAGCGAGAGACGCAACACTTCGCAGTGTTGTGTTTGCCGTAACATCAACGCCTTTTGGTAGGCTTTGTTTGGTCCAAACATATCCGCTCGTCTTCATTGCAGAATTTATTTTGCTCGCTCTTCATAGCCTATTTAGCAAAGAATTCAATACCAAGGATATTGTTTTGTTTTACTTGGCATCGCAGCGATTCGCGATGATCAAACAATTTATGGAAAACATGCGTCTATGCGGTCACGGATCGTTTGAGTCGCATTTGCTATTTTGAACATGAGAATAGTGGTACATGACGTTTTAAATCTTTAGCATTTGGAATCTCTTTTCCTGTTTGTAGAGCGGTATAACTATAAAATTAAATTTTGATTTATTTTGTTTGTGTATGTTTTGTATGTTGTCTGCGTTCGCTGAAAGCGACACGCTAAGCTCAAACACTACACATCTGTGCAAAAGACTTCGCTTCTAACATCTTTACTGAAGCGAACAAATAACATTATCTTGCATTAGCTTTATTTGCAAGGCTGAATTTTGCCGAGTTTAATTTCATGCGACCAGAGTTTATCGGCATGTTATCATAATTATCATGTCCCGTAGAGCTTGTACGTGCTCTCGCGTCCTGTTTCTTATCGTATTACGGCGCGAAACAATAGAATTTTGACAAGTGTAATGCCAACTAATAACCCCAGTGCGCAGAAGCACCAGCTGACACAGTCCCTTTAAAGGGGCAGTCTCACCAAGATTTAGTGAAGGTGTTGGTATTAGTTGAAAATCCACTAATAGTTGCCTAACTTTGCTGAAATGCACTGTACCAGTCACAAAAGTTGTTTAAAACTGGCTTGGCTTCCGATAGGTAGAAAAGAAATGGTCTAAAGCTTGAAAACATCAGACCGACATTTTCAAGTTTGACAGTAAACCTTGGAGGAACATCACTAAAAACCATTGATGATAGTTTGTGCACATCTCAGAGAGTGCATTTATGCCTTTTTTGTCGTTCAGAGGTTATTTTGTTGATCACTGAGGACACCTTTTTAGATCTATCATTAGTTTACAAAAAAAACTTAGAAGACCTCTTGTGATGCTGCCCCTTTAAGCAATGAAGAAACCGACTAAGATGGAACAAACATGCAACCAGTTTCCTAAAGTGTACTGGTATGTTCTAAGCTAAAATCAACCTACCTTAAATCTGGTAATTATTTGATTAATAAGTGGAATGAATTCTTGAATATCACGTGCCTGTGGGGAAAAGACCATTCAATAATTTTATTATTGACCTGCATTACTTGCTTCTTCGTAGACAGGCGTAATGGTTTGTGTGTTGTGTACTAACTCTCAAAGTGCCCCTCTCTACGTATATACCTTAAGGTAGGAATGGAAATGGGTACTCAAGAACCCTTACAGCAACACGACAAAAATACCGGGGTAGCATGCAATGGACTCGCATACCATCTAGGGCCAGGAGTAGCAAAACAATACTCATTCTTTCACGGGATAGAAGCCAGAGTTGATCACTGCCCTAGTAAGCTACCTCCCCTAGGCTTGAAGACTGACAACAAATGCAGTTACAGCGCAATGCCATTTTCTCGAACCCTCAATATCTAGAACTTCCCAATCACTTTAGCTTCACATGCAGTCATTTTTAGGGGTGATCGTATTTCACTCCACCCCACAAAAATGCCCCTAAAAATGACTGCGTGGGAGGTTGTGATAACTTGAACCAAGAGTTGTTTCCCTTCTCTCAATCAAACACTGCAATTCCACCTCCCTTTCCATGTTATCAATCCAATCTTTGTTTCCCTTGGAGGGTTAAGAAATCAGAACTCTACTGTACACCTATGCATGTCAAATGAGCCTCACTTGTCACTTACCGTACAATCTTTTAGAAGATGCGAGACGGCAACCGGAATGAAAGGTAGCACTCCTTCACCCAGACACACAATCATCCTGTGAAGGTACTGCCGCACCCCAGAGTGTATTATGTCACGATGAATGGGTATTGTTAGTGCACGTAGAAAAATTGGTAAAGCCTATGAAAAGAAAGAATGACAGCTAAAAGACTTTTCATTACCTCCTAAATGTATAACAGCACCAAAGCTCAAATTTGACAACAATTGAAAGGCCGCAAAAGAAAACGTCCTCCTGGAATTTTGTCAAAATTGAACATTGTCAAAACAACTCCAAATTTTGCATCTAGCTTTGTTTATGTGTGTTTAACATTGCCCGCTATTTCTTTCGCTGTTGTTTGGTCTCTTTCTCCATAAATTATGCATGCAAAAAAACACGGCTTTCGCTTGCAACGTCTTAATTGGATAAGGCATAAACAAAAGAAGCCTTTCATTTGTTGAAACAATGGAATCAGCGAAGGTTAATTACGGCTGTTTTAAACCAAGCTCTAAGCCCTAGCCTAAACTTTAACTCTAACCCTAACTCCAAGGTTTAGGGTTAGCGTTTCAGTTTAGGGTTAAAATTTGGGATTAGGGTTAGCATTTGAGCTATAAACCAAACGCTTAACCCTAGGCCCGCGGTTAGCCTTGAGTGCAGTTTGCTTGCGGTTAGCTTTCACTTCGGTTTGCTTGCGGTTAGCTTTCCATCCGGTGTGCTTGCAGTTAGCTGTTTTTTTTCCCTTGTTTGGCTCCACAACACTCGACTACTTTTGTGACACGACACGCGCTCTGTCGATCCGATTTAACGAACGCGAAGTAAACATGCATGGCGGTCGCCGTCGACGTTAAATTTAACGCTGGTTTTCATACTACATCTTAGTTTTGCTTTCAGTAAAGCACTGTTTGCTCTCACTTCTCCAATCCTTGCATCATCGCATCACACACACTACAAAAAATCCCACGAAATCAAGACAGGACTTCACGCACTTTTTGGTTTTCGGCTGCATCGATTGATCAATCGATCGATGAATATTTAATGAGGTACCAGGAATTTTGTCGACAGGAGAGGTCCTGCCCGCAACACTCCAACAATTTTGATAAGTCTAAAACCAGCTCACTTATCGGCAACTTTGATGCCGCAGCATCCCAGCCAAAACACTGCAAAACTCGTGCTGACAAAGTTCCCGACAAGAAACCTGCCTTAGACTTCCCGCCTGGATCAACCTGCCTTTGTCGGACAACTTTCACCTCCAGCGCCTAAAATAGCGCTATTGTGCAAACAAAGCGCAGAACAACCCTCAGTTCTTCGAGAGATGCTATTGACTTGCGAGTATCCAGACTTAATGATGTCCTTCAACCACCAGATGGTTGCACTCAAAGCATTTTATTCTCACAAGCAAATCGCCATCTTTTTTCCTTTTCTCACACGTCAGCTCAACCTCACAATGTGGTATCCAGTCCCTTTCTAACCCCCCCCCCCCCCCCCCAAGGCAAATCAAAATGAAAACATGGCTGCGGCATCGCAATTTCTTGTAATGGCGCGTTTGAAGTTCTTCTCGCCTTCCCGTTACACTTACAAAACCCTACGAAGAAAGATGACCACGCATTGTGTTGAAAAACTCATACTACTGGCTGACTGTGAAGAATGAAAGCTGCAAGCACTTTATTTTCATTTCTGCATACGATAATTATCGACAGGAAAGCAAAGACACACGAAATGAGATACAGGTCAGTGTAAAGCACACATAAACAAACCTGCATGTGAAATTTGGAATGTTTTTGACAATGTTCAATTTTGCCAAAATTCGAGGGGGACGTTTTCTTTCACGGTTTTTCAATTATTCTCATATTGAGTACATGCGAGTGTTGAGTATTTATGCTGGAAATGCTTTAGAGACACTTAAGAAACCCTTTGGAAACTCTTTGGAAACCTGTTCAAACCCTTCGGAAACCCTGGTCGAAACCCTTTGGAAACCCTAGGAAACCTGTTTGAAACCCTTTGGAAACTGGATTGAAACCCGTTGGAAACCTGTTTGAAACCCTTTGGAAACCCTTTAAACAACCTTTGAAACCCTATAAAAACCTTACGAAATCCGGTTTCACCAATTTACAATGTTTGATAAGATGAGCTTTGCATGGAGGGGACACATTTTTACCTCTGTAAAGCATGGTGCACAGCCACTGTCTTTTATTGCTTGCTGGTTTGGGAATGCTTTACTTGCACGACTAAAAGTTAAAAGCAAAGGAAATAAACACAGGGTTTGACAATAAAGTAGAACCTCTTCTTATGGCACCATCCATTACACATAAACACAGCAAATAATAAAGTTTTAACATGTTTTTTGGCAAGAAGCATTGTTTGACCAACTAAAATCCAAATTAAACTTGGATTCTTCTTACTATTCAACACGACAGGATGACACACCGACTCAATAACCACAACAAAACACAATGCAACGCAATGCAACACAACACAACCACAAAAACAACCAACCACCCCAGGGGGGGGGGGGGGGGCACTCTATATATTTTTGGGTGGGGGTTTGCCGCTGGGACTCTGAAACCCTTACCCTATACCAGACCATGTTCAGCTCGGCTAATTTTGCAACCCTATGCTAGATTAGCATAGGGTTGACTTGCTCTTTTTAGAACTGTAGCACTATTAGTGGTTTTAATGTAATGCCATCTGTCAACAACGCTGCCGCGATGATTTTATTTACATTTAGGAAATTCTCTTTCTCGATCTTCTGAGTCAATTCTTCATACCACTGATCAGTTTCCCAGCCAATGATACCCTATTCTAGACCAAAACTCTGTGATTTCTATGCCCTATCCCAGACAAAACCCAACCACAACCACAACCACAACACAACACAACACAGTAATGTAATGTGATGTGATATCTAATATACCTGGCATAGGCAACCAAATGATAAAGGTGCTGGGCATAAGCTGAGGATGATGCATCATCAGTTTCTGACATGAGCTGAAATACATCACACAAATTGTGTTAGTAAAGGTAGACGATCCTATCCTAGCTACCGACAGGTCAGTCAAGTTCAACTGACAGTAAAAATTTCTATTCTTTCCTTCTTTTATTTTATTTCATTTTATTACTGCTGACGGATGACAATTCCGGGAACAATCCTTAATTAGCAATGTATAATTTAGCTTACCTTCGTAACTACTGAATCAAACTTTATAATGATTGGTGACAGCAGATTGTTCATGTACAGTAGTTGCTTCTGTAAGTGAAAGTATGAAATAAAGTAGTCAAAAAGGTAGCTTGAATAAAAGTACCAACTCCAGATCAAACTACACACAACATGAAATTAATAGACATTGTACTGTCTGCTATAAATGAAAGATTGGTATCTTAGTGTTCACAATTACAGATAACTAGAACAGTATAAGAAGGGAAAGTCTCACAGGTACATGTATTTTTGGACGTGAAATATGTACCTTACAATTCCTTATAAGGTAAACAGACAGCTCTTTAAACTTTTAATTCTGCCTGCCCCCCCCCTCCCCCCCCCCCCCCCCAAGATATGAGCCACAGTCATCTGACCCAAAGAACTCTATACTTATGGCCTTGCTCTACAGCTGTGTCATGTCTGATTAGTTATCGCTTAGTTTGCAGTTCCTTTTTTGCATGCAAGTAGCAACCAAGAAGAGAATGTTTGCATTATTGGCAGTAAAAAATTCTTCAGGGTGAACATCAGATGCCTTTAGCTTCCTACAGAGGGAAGCAGCTGAGAATGCAAAGAGGTCTAAATAAATGGCTCACAACCACACAAGCACTGCAACTGACAAAGGAAGCCATTCAAGTTTCCAAAACTGGTCTTGCTACTTCTAAATACAAATCTCAACAGAGCTTTATGGCCAACACTAACAGCAACCACGTCACCACCATGCTTGCAAAAATGAGAGACAGCCAAGCACCAGCGATCTCTCCGATGGATCAATAAACTTGCACAGGTATATTCTAACCCTCCAATTGTCACTTATTGGAAGCTAGGACAAGCCTCTAAAAGACCTTTTAATCAGAGCAAAAAAATAAACAAGACTACAAATTGTTGAACACTGATTACTGTATGCCTGTTTGCTCTGGCTAGTATTACAGAAGTTGTAGCTCTGGATTTGTATAAATTGTTAGTATTTATCTCTTACCTCTGGGACTGCCCCACTGGCCACGATCAGAATCCCTGCACTTTCATACAGGAATAACTACAAGAACAAGACAGAAAATCTTTGTTTTAATCAGGTCTCCTGAAAATGGGGGAGGGGGGGAAGAGAAAAAAAATATACATGATAAAAATTCACAAACAAGGGCAATATAACATCAAGAAATTCTAACAATTTAAATTCTGTAAGTACCTGGTCATCAGCAGAGAGAAGTTGCTGGTAACCATTGTCCTGAAAAAGACAAAAAACTGTGTCAAGAGACGGACTGGTCCTACGTAAAGATATTATTACACTCTGACAGTGATTCTTTCCACCATGGCCATGGTACGATTTTAGCCCCAGAATGGGGAAGTAACCACATATTGGACTATATGGCTATATTGGACTATATGTTAGTGTACATGGTACTGGGGAGGTATGGTGGCCTTGTGGAAAGTATGCTGGACTCTGGATTGAGGAATCTGTAGGTTCAAGCCATGGCCAGGTTGTGTTCTTTGGGAAGACACTTAAGGTAGTTGCACCGGCAAAATTTCGTATTTTTGTTTTCCCCAAATTTCTTTCTTATCATGTTCCTTAATGCTCCTATTTTATAGAAATATCGATTTTGGGACAAAATATGCACGAGGAGGCGAGAACGGTGAAGTTAAAATTTGGCAATTTACCGGAAGTCAATAGTATTTCCCAGTGAGGAACTGGGTCGGTTGTTAGGCTCTTTGTCCATTTCTTGGCTTTTCTCGACGATATTTCTTATCCGATAGCTGCTTTAGGACGTTGTTTTGATTGTTTGAGCACCATTTGCTTTCCATACGCCATATTGGATTTGAAACTTGTCCCTAGTCCTCAAAAGTCAATGTTCGAGAAACCGGAAGTCTGGGACGAGTGCCGCACCTAGCAACGGATAAACAAACAAAGGTTTTGAGGTCTGCAGACCTTTTAAACAGCGGAAATTCCATCCAAAATGGCGGCATTGAACACGAAGCGCTTCGAACTCTTCAATAACATAGATTTTGCCGGATTTTTCGCGGAATCTTCGCCACAATGGAATTTAATTTGAGTTTCTTGCTAAGCAGGGTTTCACAAAATCACATTTTATTCTGGAATGATCAAACATTTTCGAATGAAATTTGGCATGTAGTTCTTACTAGTGAAAGACTACAATCGTGTGCTTGGCACACGAGCAAGCATCAAAACTGTCCGTATTGTGGCCGCAGATGTTCAAGGTAAAAACAATTGTTGATATCTTTTTGACAAATTTTAATATCCGATTTTGCAAGCACAGATTTTTGTGTTATTTGATGAGGAATCAAAATAAACTTTGATGATTGCCAAATAACTAAATGGTTGCAGGAAAAACTTTAAAATGTTAAGATACGCTGTTGGTAATAAAGTTAATTATTAACATGAAAAGGTGTCATTGTGTCAAAAAAAATGTTGACAACTCATTCACCAGATAACAATGACTGTGTGTGGCAAGTTTGAAGAATTTTGGATGAAAATATCCATGTTTCTAGTATTGTCAAAAATGCACTAAATTTGCCAGTGCAACTATCTTAACTCTTACAACCCAGGTGTATAAATGGGTACCAGAAAATGTAATGCTAGGGGTAGCATCCCATCCAGGGTGGAGGTAAACAGGAGTAAAAAATA